>CAXKVI010000001.1:149973030-150238030 GCA_964058755.1 Campiglossa producta
CCCCGCAACTTGGACACAAAATATGCATTCAAATGAGCAGCGATATACCTACAAACAAACAGACATACATGGATACTAGCACGCATATACATATATATGCTTTAAAAAAAGGCTCCATTTCTATACCAACAAAAACTAATACAAAATTTAAATAAGTAAAAAAACAACAAAACTAACAAGTAAATAAATAATACAGGTTACTTTCTGGCCATAGTAGGTTGCTGTTGAAAATGGGCGAAATCGGATGATAACCACGCTCCCTTTTTCGGGAGGCATTTTTGAAAATTCGCCTGTTCGTAACTTTCAAACTGATAACGGTAAAACGATGAAATTTGGCACAAAGCATACTAGTATCGTTGGGAGTATACCAGATGGAACTGGATAAAACGCCCTCCAACCACGCCCGCTATCGATATCGAAAATTTCGAAAATGACCTAATTCGGTAAAATAAATAGCTAAAATAGTATAAACTTTTATGTAAATCCTCCTAGGGCCTATATCATTGTTTTCCCGTTCTGAAAACTACCGCTGGTGGTTCTGAGATATCGCGACTGTGAAATTAGCTCGGGAAATTATATGAAAATATATGCCACGTATGGGCTTTGCAGGATTTTTTTCGAAAACTTTATTATGCATAGAAACATTTTCTTGAACCGTTAATTTTTCACGAAATTTCCCATCGGCAACGAAAATTATTAATTTCGTAAAGCCTATAGTTCTCGAGCTAGAGCCACGTTTTCTCCATGCGTAGTATCAAAAAATACTAGTCCGGTAAATTTAGTTTATCATGTGTAACAAAAATTCCGACAGGAAAAATTTTTTTTGCAGAGCTTAGGTTCACGCCATGGAAGAAAACTGAAAAAGTCCCCATCGATCCCATTGGTGGCAAGAAAGGTATTCGGGGACAAAAGTCGAGAAAAATCCCAAATTTGATTGTTTTTTTCCCCGAAAAAGTCCCGAAAACAATCCTACAATAAGCCCAATAAAGTCATAAGTCGTCCTAAAGTAATCCCGAGCGCATCCCAAAAAAACTGGAAACAATCTCAAAATGATCCTGAGAAAGATTCAAAAACAATCCATAATCCTGAAAAATTAGTCCTGAAAAATTTGTCAAAATATTCCCTACATGACACCGACACCCAAAATAATCCAGAAATAATCCAAAAATGTGGAACCTAAGAAATTCTGACAAAGTTTCGCAAACAATTCCTAAATGATCTCGAAACAATCCAGAAAAATTCTCTAAATAAAGATAGACCCTCAAAACCCTCATCATGTGACACACATAACATGTGCGAGCTATGGTAAATCCACAAACCAATTCTCTGTTCCAAAATCAGTCAAGGGCTTATTTTGCCTGCCCACCTAGGATTTCCTTGAACTGATGAAAAATGTTAGGGAACAAGGCGAACCACAAAGTAACTTGCTTAAGAAAGTTTCCAATGGAATTAGGTGAAATATGCTTCTACATCAAATTTATTACATTTCCACACTAGTGTACATAAAGTGTGAGTATATAAAGTGAGGAAAATAAATATGAAAAAATAGGACTCTAATACTAACTTCAACTTGCGCTCAAAATAAACGCCGACACGGGAAAGAAAATTTTAGTATACCAACTTGAACTACATAGTGCATGGCGCTCTTTCATCATTTCGAATCTCAACCACACTTGCTGTATGTAATTTGCTTCTGGGGGTTGAGGCTTTTAGTTGCATTTTGGCTCCCTCTCGAGTACTTTTTCGCATGCGCCACCCTACGGATTGCGACTAACCTTGACACACTTAACCAGAAAGAGTACGAGTACATACCTCGAACTTGTCATAGCCATACTACAAACAGACAGACATAGATAAACGAAAGTGGAAAATGGCAAAGAAAAATATGCTGGTAGGTAAATAAATGCATATAATACATGTGTGTAGATACATATGTACATCTAAGTATGTAGGTAGGTACCTATATATTCATGATATAAAGAACGCTTTAAGCAAAAAGTTGGAAAAGTAAGCAGTAAAATATAGAAAAAACTGAGCTCCAGCCTACTTTGCAGTAGCATAAAAACATAGCAAATAGTTTACCCTCCCTCCATGTTCGACTACCGCACTAGGAACAGCCGTCCATCCTTTCCTGTCTCATTCAGTTCTTATCCTTATATTAGATACATGGACACCAGTACCGATGAGCAAGCATTGGGCTGACATAATCCCTTGCAGGGAAGGACAATCCTTCGGCCCCAGGAAGGGTTGCAGGCTACCTGCTCTGCTCATTGTATCCATAAAGCTCATCTATTCCTGGTTGTCGGCGTTCTGGCGAAACGCAGCCCACTTCAGGTCCACGTGGTGCGTCTGAAAGTACCTATTGAAAAATTCTCTATTCAGCAGTTGGGACACTGAACCAAAAACGTACATGTTTTTTACGAACAAAGTTTCATAGTAGTTCGCGCTGGTTTTTCTTAAAGTATAAGAAAAAATTCATAGGATCTAAGAAAATTTTCTTACAATTTATGAATGAATACATGCTTTCTGTGGATTTGTTTACATATTTTACGAAAAAGTACTTATATTCTAGGAAATGTTCGTAAATTTCTACGAAAAAGTTCTTTGGAGAGGTTTTAACGAACAATTCTTAAAATCTATGTACTTTTTCATACCCACTTGAAGTTAAAATAGAAGTCCTATTCAAAAAAATGATTTAGCAATGTCAGTTGAGTGTAGTCTAGGGAGACAAAATTTGTCTGTACTATTTTTTCGGAAACCTAATTTTGAGGAAGTGGCTACCCAGGCACTTGGTACACAAACAACATTAAAACATGATGCTCTAAAATAAGTTGAGACCTGGGATCTCAACAAAACCCATACAAGTTAATTAACCTAAGATTTTTTTACTCACCTCTGTTCCAATAGTGATCTTAACGACAACCTCATCTTTATCCATATCGTGAGTGATAACATCGCCGGAGGTCTCACGTCCGTTGTGAGTAAGAAAAACGCGTTGACCTGGCTGTAGTTGTATGCCCAAAATAGAACGAAATCCTGGGCCAATTAAATCCGATTCACGAAACTCTTTAATCATTGCAGTACGACGCAAAGCTTGAGCCGGACTAAAATGTGCACTAACGGCGCGACGTGTTTCCATTATTACCGAGGATTTTGGCGGAGTTGAACTCGGCGGCGACATTGCTGACGATGATGCTACCGTGTCCATATTACTTTGCATTGCTTGTGTTTTAAAATCGAAACGAACTATATATTTAGTATCGGCATTAAAATTTGTACCGTTATTATCGGTACAATCACTCGACGCAGCTAAAGCGAGCGACGACGAAGTAACAGTGGCAGTGGGTGGCGTACGTACGTCTTGTATAACACCCGAATACCAGAGACCGTCTGGACCGGGAGCACAAACTTTTGTACCGACTATTGAACGTTTAGCTAAACGACGACCAGTTGACATTTTTTATAAAGTAAATAATATTTGAATTTAATGAAAGTAAAGAGAATTAAAAATAAGAAACAGAGTTTTAATATCGTGGCGCAGTGAAAACACTATACGAGACGAGTGCGCGGTTCGAGGAATTAACGGATTCGGGGATTTGGAGCGCGATTTTTGTGCTGTAGTTTATTACTTTTGAAAGTCAATTCTATATCGAACTCTCTAATTTTTGCACTTCGGTAAACCCTGGAACACTTCTTGAAGCAATTCTCACATAGGTCGTTTTCCGAAAATCTTTATAATTGTATTCACTTGCTTTTTAACAAATATAGTATTGTACTTTGCTAACTCACGGTAATTTATTACGTCATAAATTAATTAAATTTGTGTGTTTGTTTCTTTTGTGTTTAGCCTTTAAATTATTTCGTTTCACTTTTTCTAGTTTGAACAAATGCTTTGCGCTTCACACTTTCAATAATATGTTATCTAAAAACGAGCCGTATCCACAAGATTGATATTTGTTAATATGTTTTGCGACATTTATTATATTTTTTTATAATTTGCTAGTGTTAATAATATAACTTGCGTGAACATTAATTTTGTTAATGTTTGAACGAACGGATCGGTGTTCTGTGCTACGTATTTATGTTGAAATTGTACGCTTATAAATATTAATGTAGAAATAATCGCAATTTGTATATCATAAGATAAGCGGTTTTATTTTTGCACAATACACGTGAAGGTGGTGTTCTAGTTTTTTTTTTTTTTTGTTGTTATCTGATGTCTGTGACGTTTACAATTTTATTACTCGTCTCGCTTTACCGTAGCATATGCATCACTCACATTCTTATAAATATAACATAGTAGAACAGGTACTATAAATACTTATTTAGCGTACTAAATTGTATATATTGTTGACAATTTTTATTGTTTTATCCGGTTGTTTCAATATTCTCATATATTGTGATGTATGTTTCTATTTTATTTTTACTTTAGTTTAACTTTTTTTATTTTTTACAATAACTTTTGTTGTTAAAACTCTCACTTAGCAATAATTTTCCGTTTATCACAACAACAAAAGCCTTTTTATTTTAATTAGCATGAACACTTGCTGGTATATGATATCCTAAACTAGTTTGTTTTCTTCCAAAGCTAGAACAAAAATTTATTGAAATTTTATTAATAAATTATGTACTTAGATATACATTTTACTTGATTCAAATTGTTCGAAATAAATTGTTTCGAAAAATCGTATCGTAGTTCATACGTACACATTATTTTCGGATACGATTGTCAATTCGTGTTTAGCTGGGGTAGACCTAGCATCCACTTTAGACTGGACCAAAAATAGATAATTTCGTCTTTTTCGAAAATTATGTTGATTTTCTTTTTAGGAAATTGAATTTCCTACAAAAGCTGCCTAGACTGAAATTTTCTCAGACTAGGCGTTTTCTAGTATTCTAGCCTCAAACATTGGATTGTTTTTTGGATTCCCCGATTTCGGTTTGAAAATTTGCCAAACATGAAAAATCAACATGGAATAAAGCTTAATGTTCCTAACGAAAATTGGCTGCTGCATCCGAATTCGGTATCAGCATTCAACAACCTTGCAAAAAAGACCAATATTATTTTGTAGTGGTTAGAGAAGAACTGCGACCTGTTAGGCTAATTCCGATCGCGGATTTGGATTAAGCTCGCAAAAATACGTGAAAATTAATGTATTGAGTTCACAGATCCGTCAACTTTTTTTTTTTTTTTTTTGTGGCTGCGCCAAAGAAAATAGCTAGCAACATTTCACGACAAGCCAATTACATGTTGTTGATGATAAGTACATGGCTTAACCCCCAAAAAAATACCCGGCAACAAATTTTTTACAGACTTTCATAATTTGAAAAAAAACTATTAAATGTATGAAATTTGGCGCTTAAGCTTAAATTGCTTGAGCCCTAAATTCTCAAAAGGATTATCGTATAGCATTAAAATTCAGGACACTAAAGAAAGGAAAAGGCTCAATATGGCGCCTAATGTATGGATTCGCAAAAAATGCCGCTTCGAAGCAGTTACTCTAAACCGAACTGGATAATATTTTGCAGGACTTAATTTAAGCCCAAAAGGCACCAGATTTTCACTATTAGATTGCAGTCTGATAAAGAAAGATTTTCGCCCCACCCTAATACATATATCTTAGGCTGGTTGCAACGGTCACTCGATGCTTCTCGATCTTATCTACCGAATCTACAGCTTTGATAGAAGGTTTAGTGATGGAAAATGAGCTTCAAGTGTCAATAAAAAGGTAACTCAGAAGTGGTGGACTGTAGAGTTTCAAGTTTCTTGTACTGTGGCTTTAGAACCTTCTATTTTGAATTAAAGTTTATAAAATGCTTTTCTTTTGTATAAAAATTTATTGAACTCTGTCCTAACTACTTAACCGCCTTTTTCAATACGTTTAATCGGTTTTATGGATGTAGAGAATTAAACGCTCTTCGAAATTGCCCTTGAGTGTTTTTGTATATCTCGCACAGATTCACCAGTAGGAGTGGTCAAAATACATTTTCTTCAAAAATCCCGTCTACTACAAAATAAATTCCAAATGAAATAAGTCCCAATAAAAATGTAGCACCAAACTTGTAGAAATAAAATAAATCCCAAAGAATGAAAAGAAATGAAGACCCAAGTACCAAAAATAATTAATTAACTCCCAAAACTTCATGTTGGTAAGGAGAGATGAGAGGCATGGTATCCGCAGAACAACCATCAAGTGGCAGTGGAATTGAGTCGCCTCTTATGACAGGCATACCTAAGAGCTTCGGGCATATTCTTAAACCATTCCACAAAAAGCGCGAATACTAGAATCCAAACAAAGTATAAGATTTGTCGATACAATTTCTTCCGAACAACTTAAAAAAAAAACGTTAAAACTATTCTGAATAGGTTTAATATTTTGGTATCTAGAAAATTAGACAGCTTTACTTTAAGGCTGCCGGTATATAGTCAGTCGGACAGAAGTATCACCTACAGGAATATTTACCAGAACCTCCAATAGTATATCCGCTAAAATGTGAAGTTGTATCCGGATTCTGGTAGTTAGGGTACTTTAACCTGACGGTTTGATAACGTTCTTATTCCAATAGAGATCTACAATGAGCAACAAAATTTTAACGCAATAGAACCCTCAAAAACTTACGAGAGGGTTTTCGGTAGGTTAACTACTCCAAGACTTTGCATTAGACTTTCATTCAACTTTCTACCAAGAAGGAATAGCGGAGCTACTCTCAGTTGTTCTGGTAGAGACGAAACAAAGAAAAACAATGATGTTAATGCATTCATGAATTCAAGAAGCTTCTTTTTTGTATTCACGCACAGCCTTTAAACTCTGTCGTAGCTGCGTGGACTAGGAGCACAGAGCCAACAATGCCTAATAAAATAGAAAAAAAAGTCATATGATATCTCTATAGATTTTCTTCAAGAATAAGTTCTTTTTATATTTGAGGAGAAAATCTTATTAATGTTTACAAAGGGAAATCTTGCAAAAAACGAACCGATTTCTTAGGGTTCCAAACAAGAAGATATGACTTATTAACTGATTTCTGAATAATTGTATATATTAATAAGATGATCTTAGGGTTCCTAACAAGAAGATTTGACTTATTAATGTTTTCAAAGGAAAATCTTGCAGAAAACGAACTGATTGCAAAGGGTTCCTAACAAGAAGATGATCTTAGGGTTCCAAACAAGAAGATATGACTTATTAACTGATTTCCGCATAATTGTATGTATTAATAAGATGATCTTAGGGTTCCTAACAAGAAGATTTGACTTATTAATGTTTTCAAAGGAAAATCTTGCAGAAAACGAACTTATTTCTTAGAGTCCCTAACAAGAAGATGATCTTAGGGTTACAAACAAGGAGATATGACTTATTAACTGATCTCCACATAATTGTATGTATTAATAAGATGATCTTAGGGTTCCTAACAAGAAGATTTGACTTATTAATGTTTTCAAAGGAAAATCTTGCAGAAAACGAACTTATTTCTTAGAGTCCCTAACAAGAAGATGATCTTAGGGTTACAAACAAGGAGATATGACTTATTAACTGATTTCCGCATAATTGTATGTATTAATAAGATGATCTTAGAGTTCCTAACAAGAAGATTTGACTTATTAATGTTTTCAAAGGAAAATCTTGCAGAAAACGTACTTATTTCTTGGAGTCCCTAACAAGAAGATGATCTTAGGGTTACAAACAAGGAGATATGACTTATTAACTGATCTCCACATAATTGTATGTATTAATAAGATGATCTTAGGGTTCCTAACAAGAAGATTTGACTTATTAATGTTTTCAAAGGAAAATCTTGCAGAAAACGAACTTATTTCTTAGGGTCCCTAACAAGAAGATGATCTTAGGGTTACAAGCAAGGAGATATGACTTATTAACCGATCTCCACATAATTGTATGTATTAATAAGATGATCTTAGGGTTCCTATCAAGAAGATTTAACTTAACAATGTTTTCAAAGGGAAGTCTTGCAGAAAACGAACTGATTTCTTAGGGTTCCTAACAAGAAGATATGACTTATTAACTGATTTCCGCATAATTGTATGTATAAATAAGATGATCTTAGGGTTCCTAACAAGAAGATTTGACTTATTAATGTTTTCAAAGGAAAATCTTGCAGAAAACGAACTTATTTCTTAGAGTCCCTAACAAGAAGATGATCTTAGGGTTACAAACAAGGAGATATGACTTATTAACTGATCTCCACATAATTGTATGTATTAATAAGATGATCTTAGGGTTCCTATCAAGAAGATTTAACTTAACAATGTTTTCAAAGGGAAGTCTTGCAGAAAACGAACTGATTTCTTAGGGTTCCTAACAAGAAGATGATCTTAGGGTTCCAAACAAGAAGATATGACTTATTAACTGATCTCCACATAATTGTATGTATTAATAAGATGATCTTAGGGTTCCTAACAAGAAGATTTGACTTATTAATGTTTTCAAAGGAAAATCTTGCAGAAAACGAACTGATTTCTTAGAGTTCCTAACAAGAAGATGATCTTAGGGTCCCAAACAAGAAGATATGACTTATTAACTGATTTCCGCATAATTGTATGTATTAATAAGATGATCTTAGGGTTCCTAACAAGAAGATTTGACTTAATAATGTTTTCAAGGGGAAATCTTGCAGAAAACGAACTGATTTCTTAGGGTTCCTAACAAGAAGATGATCTTAGGGTTCCAAACAAGAAGATATGACTTATTAACTGATTTCCGCATAATTGTATGTATTAATAAGATGACCTTAGGGTTCCTAACAAGAAGATTTGACTTAATAATGTTTTCAAAGGGAAACAATTTACAGTAATTCATGTCAATATGATAGTGTCCACTTTCAAATTTACAGTAACTCATGTCAATATGATAGTATATTCGAAGAATGATAGGGAGTCCTTTCAAAATTAATATTATCCGCTGCTAGTCCCTAAGAAACTTAACTATGCGGTTGGCCATATCATATTATTTAGCTTAAACTCTTTACTTACGAAACAAAAGTATTATTCTAGATCAGGCCTATGCACTTAGTAGGACAATTGTCCGAAAATCTGAGAACCAAATTCACATAGATTATTACGCCCTTTGCTTGGCTTCTCAAACAATGACATTGTTGCTATGATCACATTGACCAATCAATGGATGTCGTTGTTTATGCACGGTTTCGGTACTTGCTAGTGAGCGACGGAGCAAACAGATGCTATAACCGCTCTTTCGCTAACACCCTTCACTTCCAATTGTGCCGGGTCCTGTTCTAGATATATTTAACTTCGAATTTCTTTAAACCTATTCAGTTGACACACAGTGTGACCCAATATTGACATTAATTCCACTTACATGTGACCACAAATTGTTAATTTGGATATTTGCGATCTTCTGGTAATTCTCAAAATGTTTCTATCTCACTTGAGTCTCTTACTCTCTCCCTCTTTTGACAGATTATTTTTGTTTTTTTTTTCTTTAGTTAATTTTTTTACTTTCGCTTTATTTTTGCATTTCGCGCAAAATTTTGTAGTTCAATTCTACTGCTTTGTTTAGTTTCCAAAAATTGTCACAAAATACTTTTGATTTTCCACTTGTATCCAAAATACTTCAATGAAACGATTCGCCATCCATTTAAGACATTTTTTTACAATCTTTGTGTCAAAGTTCAAGTATCTATGATATATTTACGAGTACCATTAAATTGTTTTATATTTTTTGGAGTTTTTTGTAATTTGTGACGTTGTTGTTTTTGCATTTGCCTTGTATAATTGTTCGTATCAATATTTTTATTGTTCTCTTTTATTAAGTTTAGTTTAAGGTTTGGGTGTTGTTGTTGTGCGCAAGACGTTTGTATGGATTTTGATATAAGGGCGGCCTCATATTTGGCTTCATTAAAAATACGATTAGTCTTAAGCGTTCTATGCTTTTTTGACTTATTCTTAAGCATACTCCACAAATTTTCACTTAAAACGTGTTAAATTTTGTTTAATTGCTCCAAATATCACTCCAAACTTATTTCACTCGATTTAAATAGCGCTTGAGCAAAAAAATTTCACTCACTTTGCATTAAACTCAGTTCGAGTCCGCTCAATTCAATTTATGAGCGTTACAAAATGTGATTGTGTTACAATTAGATGAATATATTCTCAAAATTTCACCCCAGTTTTTTTACACTCAATTCAGGTTTTTTTTCACTCAATTTTAAATTTGACCTTTTTAAATTGTAGGTTTGTCAGTTTGGTCAAAAAATGCTCGAAAGTTCAATCAAGTTTTTTTCACTTAATTCAAATTCTGTTTCACTCAAACAAAAATTTTAGCTTTTCAGTGGGAGTGTCAGTACATACACTCAAGAAAGTACTCAAAGTTTCACTCAAGGTTACAAATGAAGGTCGTTTTCACTCTATATGTAATTTAACTTTTACAAATATGGGCGCATCAGTAAGTACTCAGCTAAAAATTAAAAATTTCACCCAATTTTTTTACACTCGGTTTTTTACACTCAATTAAAAATTTGAGCTTGTCAAAAGTGGCTGTGTCGAGACGTATGAACGCCCAAAAAAGTACTCCAAATTTCACTCAAGGTTTTTTACACTCAATTCAAATTGTTTTTCATTTGAAAAATTTGAGCTAAACTTTTTTTCAGCTTCTCAAAACAGAAATCGCAATTTTTTTACAAATTGATTTCACTCAATTAAAAATTAATTCCCCCAATAAAGATGATTGGGGAAAAAGCCCTCTCGTGCCGGCAAAAGTGCAACTCTTTATCAATGAATTTTGATTAGATTAATTTCTCGCTCTTATCTAATACACATGTAGTTATGTATTTGTTCAAGCCTTTTTTGCAAACGCTGCAAAGTTTTTTCAAGTTCGAAAAAATTATTTGCACAATTATTGCTTTTTGTTGTTTGCTTCGTTGTTACGAATACGCTATTGTTGGTGTTGTTGTTTGGTTATAATGTTTAGCTTTGCAATATTTGTTGTTTTGCTACTACTGCTGTTGCATTGGCATTCGCCTTTAAAGGTTCGTTTGGAAACCGGCGTTTTGGCAATATGAAATTTTTGTTATTCACAATTTTTTTTACTTTTTTTTGTTGAATTCTTATGGAACAAATTTTTTTGGGTGTTACAGATTGAGTTTATTTTTAATTTTTCCTTCGAAAAGATAATCGATTGCTCACTAGAGAAAAATGTTTGAGTTTTTTATTTAACTGTTAGGTACTATATTTAACAGCTGTACAACACTATCTGCGTTTTTTAGTCCACAACACCCTCGTAGAGGTTTTAAAACGATTTTTTCTACGAAGAAAAGTGCTCAGAAACTCCGAATCGAGATTTACTTATTTATAAAAACTCACTACTTTAGCTCAAGATTCTTTATTTTGTTTGCTTCCGCAATTTTCAGAGCAAGATATTGTATAAGGCGCCTGTCATTAGCCGGCTAATTAGTCCAGCACTAATCTTAATGATATGTCGCGCACTTAAATTGATTACAACACTTTTGTTTGAGTAGTTCAAGATTTTTATAGGGCTTTTCCGTGTGAAATTTCTTTGTGATTAAAAACCAAAATCAAGAAGAGGTGCTCACACAAGTTACGCACACTTTTTTGTTATTGTATTTGTATTTATTTTGTTTTGTTTTTGGTTAGGCGAAACATGAAACAACACTTATCATACACTCCGTACACGAGAGTTGGCTATCAACGACTAAATTCATCGAATATGAATGCAGGTTTTCGGGTATAGATATCGGTGTGCTGTTACGTCGTCGGGTTTTTTTCAACGCCTATATTTAAACCCGCACGAGTTGCTATTGCAATCAAAATGTACATAAGTGTGCGTTTATATTTTACTCAGCGCTACTGCCTTGTTTTTGGTTTTTTGGTGTGGTGTGGTGTAGGCATCGAAACTCATGTTGGAGCAACGACAAAACAACAAACTCACACTCAGGCATGCGAATACACCTTCACGACAATGATGACGACAACAGCAAAGCAGGAAAACACGAAAAATCAAGCAAAAACGGCAACGCTGAGTCACAAACACAATCACACGAAAAGAAACAACAAATACTATGAGAGAGTAATCATTATAAACAAGGCAGCACATCGCAAACATAATATGGATCTACCAAACGTAATAAACAAACTCACAGTAACAGCAGAGAACAGCTGCAGATACATTAATAGCAGCAGCAACGCCAACAGCAACAGGGGCTAAAATCTTCATACAAAATGTAAACAACTTCGTGGATTCCATAGCAAAACACAACGTAGATAATACAAGTTGCAATCAAAACAGAAGTCACTCACAGGCACACACACACACACAAAAGCACAAATGAGGCTGTGCTCTCTCTTCGTTCGCCAACGGTGTTTTGAAACATTTCCGGTTATGGCGCTCACCAATACAACTACAAAACCGTTATTCACGCTCTTTGCTTGCTCTTATCAGCTATACTTGCAAACTCTTTCTGAGCAGCAAATAGTTATTTACATTTTTTTGTTTTTGTATTTTTCTGTATCCACAGCTGTTTAGGGGGAAATCCAGTTTTTCCAAGCAAAGTGTTTGAGCGTCAACAAAAAATTTAACGCGCATTTTCCAAAATGGTATACACACATTGAAGATTGCCCACTATTAAAAACAATTTACGAAGTTAATTTCTGATATTAGAAGTTAACACTCACAAAACAAAAAACTCGTCTTGGATTCTTCCGTACAAATAAAGTATTCGTTGCAAAAACAACAGGCATAACAACAGTAGGTACGTTATTGAACCAACAAAATATCCTAATGCCGTGCGATAGATCCTAGAGTCCACCTTTGATAACTAAACTTAGAAAGTAGTATAGCGTAAAAAATGGTGAAAAATTGTATCTACATATATCTGTCCAGGCGAAAGAGTTTGGTGAGAGTGGACGCACCGCAGTCACAGCTGCTAAGTCCACTGAATGTCGATTTCACTCAATTTGGGTTTTTTGTTCTACTGAAATTTTTTTATGAACGGAGCTAGCAGCTTTGACCTCGGTTCCGATCATACAAAGATGTTAGATGCCGTGTGTAGAAGTTCGAGCAAGTGGGAAGAGTTTCTCATCCCCAATGGGAATGGTCAAAGCGATTCTTTTGCATACAATCCAAGCAGCTCATTAATTTTTGCCTCTTGCGTCCAAGTAGCCTCTGGGTAGTCAATAACACCCGATTGGTGGCGTAGTAAACGTGAGAAGGCAATCCCGCAAGGCCACTCTGACATAATCAGTTTAACGTCTTGCTGGGGGATTCAAACCGCAGCGCCTTAAAAACGCGTAGCTTGATATTACCCTCCCTAGAATGGGTTGTGCGTTCGGCTTTGGACCCACCACATTAAACAATAGTTCAATAAAATACAACAAAAAGTCTTCTTGTTTTATATGGAACCAACCGCAAACGAATTGGGCTAATGAGATGAGAACACCTAGAGTGGGGTGGGTGCTGGTGGTTAAGGTGCCCAGGAAGACAAAGCAGACATCGCAGCCATACTAAAGGTGATGGCACAATGCACGCTTGCCTTGCTGGCTTTGCCTCGAGAAATGTCAAAATTCTTTTGAACTCCACTGAAATATATGAAAGTTGGCCCTTTAGTTTGCTTGCTTGAAGCGCTTCAAAGCGTCGAATAGCCCAAATCTCTATTTGACAGCGCTTTATACGCTTCACTATTTGTCTTGTTGTTGTCTTGTTTGTCTCATCCTGTATTTTTGACAGCTTTTGAAGCTTCTATATGGACATAGAAGCTTTCAAAGAAAATCAAGGTAAGCAAAGGTAAGCAAGGTAAGCAAATCAAGCGTGCATTGGGTTATCACCTTGAGAAAGAAAACATCGCGTTAGTCTGGACAAATGGCTCTGACGAAAGGAAAGGACGACGTGAAAAAGGATGCATTCCACGAGCGCTTTGAAACCACATTCGAGCGCTGCCTTTATCGTGCGGGCTACGCGGACGGTTTTATGAGAATCCAACATCAACTCGGATCACTACCTTGTGAACTTGTTTCGGGAATAACGTTCTAAATATGTACATTTTCTTTTAAACCAAATTCATCGAAATTGTGTACTAAATTCGGATAACTTTAGTGATTTCTTTTAATTCAACCTAAAAATAATTAGTCAGGCGTATAACATGACCCAGCCAATGGAGCCTTTCTGCTGAGAAGGAGTGTTTGATTCTAACAGGGTTAGGTTGATTGACTTCCATCCGCTCGAAAAACGGCTACCTGTGGTACCAGCCTTCAAAAAAATTTAAACTAAATATATGACGTTGTAATCGGCAGCATACAAGTAGGCGCACCATATCGATACAAACAACCATATTGTAGAAGCCAAGATACGCACACTCATCTATGATACTGTCTGCTAACTCACCTGGTAAAAATGTATCTAACGATAACCCGAACAGTGGGCGCATAATTCTTACTTACTACGGTCCGCCACTGAAACACTACAGGGCTACAACGAGCCCGCAAGAACAAATTGTATAAGATGGAATGCCGCTCCGTCTCGAAAAAGAAGGACAATGCATACATGGCAGAGACGGTCCACCCATCGCCTTCCTCTTGTATCCGCCTTTGCAACATGGACCAACCGGTGATATAAGTGGCGCACTATCGTGTGATAAAGAATAGTGGACATTTGTATAGTGGATGCAATAATCTAGTTATCTGTGTCCAATCATGTGAGATATGAAGATACTAGGCTCTATGCAACAAAATCCACTTCTACTTTTATTTTAAAAGAATTGCCGAAATTATTTTGATGTCTAGGCTACAGACAACATTCAACGCCTACTCGTTCGATAAACCCAAATATTACGAAATCAAGAATCTGCTAATATTATGTTTTTGTGTGTATATCTATAAGTTAGAGATGTTGCGGATGTAGAGTTGCAGATATCCGGGGACAATATTTGCAAATACTATGCTACTCAGAGAACCCTGCAGCGTAGATCTTTATTGCTTCTAATATAATAGAAATACATATGAGGCTAAAAAAAAAACTAAGCAAACGAATTTCCTTCTTTCATTTTAATTTTTCACACCGAGTTTTCAACAAAAAAGAAGACGGATGTTTAAGCTAACTATAAAGTACCGTATGTGCGTATGCACATATTCGCAGCAATTCTAATATTAAATAGATAATTGTACAAGAAATATACCTACAAGAACAAACATGCCTTCATATGACTAATATGTTACACATAAATACAGTGTCGGTAAAAATAAGAGCATTACAACGTAAAGGAAATTTTATTTAACATACTCGTATATATTTATTTTATTTTACGTTTTGGTTTTTTTGCCAGCTTCAGTTAAATGTCAAGTAACACAGTTACCGTTGTGTAACGAATGTGTTTATTTCATTTTATTATATTTTGTTTTATTATTTTTTTATTTTATTAAATTTTTTTTTTTATTATTTTTTTTTTATTATTTTTTTTTTATTTTATTTTTTTTTTTGTTTTATTTTTATTTTATTTTTTTTTATTTTACTAACTCCATTTCATTTCGTTTTGTTCTATTTTGTTTGTTTTTATCAAATTTTTGACTTGTTTTGTATTTATTTTTATTTTTTCTTTAATTTACTTAATTTAATAAATTTTTTTATTTTAAACCACAACGTACCAAGCTATGGTTATCAGCGTGCTCATTTACATATATATAAGATTTCAGTTGTAAAGTGAGAGACAGGGTTAGAGAAGGTTTAGTAAAAATTGCATATTACCATTAGGTATGTACTAATTTTTTCACAGGCACTGTATATGTGTACCCTCCCTGCAGTCAAATTCCGAACTACTCAGCAAACATACTAGTTCATTGACTAACCATTTTGTGGCATATGCCTACCAGTTCGTTGTTGATTAGTTTTAAAAGCAGTCAATGCCAAACTACTCAGCGAAAATTCTAGTTCATTGACTATACATTTTGTGGCGTATGCATACTAGTTCATTGCTGATAAGCGTTAAACCAGTCAATGCCAAACTACTCAGCAAACAATATAGTTCATTGACTATACATTTTGTGGTGTATTTATACTAGTTCATTGCTGATAAGCTTCAAACCAGTCAAGGCCAAACTACTCAGCAAACAATATAGTTCAATGACTAGTTCACTTCTGATCACCTTTAAACCAGTCAATGTCGAACGACTCAGCAAACAATATAGTTCAATGACGATACATTTTGTGGTGTATTCATACTAGTTCATTTCTGATCACCTTTAAACCAGTCAATGTCCAACTACTCAGCAAAGAATATAGTTCATTGACTATACATTTTGTGGTGTATTTATACTAATTCATTGCTGATTAGCTTCAAACCAGTCAAGGCCAAACTACTCAGCAAGCAATATAGTTCATTGACTATACATTTTGTGGTGTATTCATACAAGTTCATTGCTGATCACCTTTAAACCAGTCAATGTCCAACTACTCAGCTAACAATATAGTTCATTGACTATACATTTTGTGATGTATTTATACTAGTTCATTGCTGATAAACTTCAAACCAGTCAAGGCCAAACTACTCAGCAAACAATATAGTTCAATGACTATACATTTTGTGGTGTATTCATACAAGTTCATTGCTGATCACCTTTAAACCAGTCAATGTCCAACTACTCAGCTAACAATATAGTTCATTGACTATACATTTTGTGATGTATTTATACTAGTTCATTGCTGATAAACTTCAAACCAGTCAAGGCCAAACTACTCAGCAAACAATATAGTTCAATGACTATACATTTTGTGGTGTATTCATACAAGTTCATTGCTGATCACCTTTAAACCAGTCAATGTCCAACTACTCAGCTAACAATATAGTTCATTGACTATACATTTTGTGATGTATTTATACTAGTTCATTGCTGATAAACTTCAAACCAGTCAAGGCCAAACTACTCAGCAAACAATATAGTTCATTGACTATACATTTTGTGGTGTATTCATACTAGTTCATTTCTGATCACCTTTAAACCAGTCAATGTCGAACTACTCAGCAAACAATATAGTTCATTGACTATGCATTTTGTGGCATATGGATACCAGTTCATTGTTGATTAGCTTTAAACCATTCAATGCCAAACTACTTAGCGAAAATTCTAGTTCATTGACTATGCATTTTGTGGTGTATTCATACTAGTTCATTTCTGATTTCCTTTAAGCCAGACATTGCCAAACTACTCGGCAAACAATGTAGTTCATTGACTGTACATTTTGTGGTGTATTCATACTAGTTCATTTCTGATTAGCTTTAAACCAGTCAATGCCAAACTACTCAGCAACATTATAGTTCTACGCCTAAAAATTTTGTGGTGTATTCATACTAGTTAATTTCTGACTACCTTCAAACTAATCAATTCCAAACTACTCAGCAGACACCTAGCTCGTTTACTATACATTTTATGGATGTTTTTATACTAGTTCTTTGCTGATTACCCTTAGATCAATCAATGCCAATCTAATCAGAAAACATACTAGTATACAACTATAATTTGCTGGGCGAAATTATACTAGTCAGAAAAATCCTGGTTCGTACTAGTATGAAAGTATGTATGAAACTCGGGTTGAAATCATACTACACCTTTTTCAGTTTATATTCAGAAAGTTTTCTGAATATCAATTGTAATTTTCTGAATGTCAATTGTATTTTTCTGAAAATCAAATGGAAATTCTGTAACTGCATTCAGATCTTTTATGATCCCTCTAGATCTTTTATGATCCCATTTTGGCCAGGTTTGTTTGGATGTCCGGCACCCTGGGGATTGTTGCTACTTTTCGTTAGCTTGACGGAGTGTGTACTCCAAGCCAACGAAAGGTGGCAACAATCCCCAAGTTGCCGGACATCCAAACAAACCTGGCCGAAATGGGATCATAAAAGATCTAGAGGCATTCACGCCCTAAGAAGGAGAGAAATCTTAATATTAATAGGTGTTCTAACTGGGCACTGCCTTATTGGTAGGCACGCAGAAGGGGTGCCCTATCGACGATGCTGTAGGAGCTGCAAAGATGATGAGGAAGAGGAAACGGTGAAGCACCTCATCTGCAACTGCCCGGCCTTAAGCGGCGCGGGAACGCGCTTTTTGGGAGTTCCCTTCCTGGATAGTCTAAACCAGACCGACAGGGATTTTCCAAATGGCCGGGTCCCGGGACTGACTTTCCTAGTGCGGGTGGTATCACAACGGGCTTTTCAAAACTGGCCTAAGTGTGCCTCTGCGGCAGCCACTAACCTAACTTAACCTAACTGCATTCAACTGTTTGAACAGTCACAGATTTTTAAATTTAAAAAAAAACTAGGTCCCGCCAACTCATCGGGAAAAAATCAAAGCAGCACACTATAAGTTGGAAGAGAAGTTCGGCAAAAGTCTCGTTCCTGTTGGTATATAACCGCCATTTTTTTTTACGTTGCGGCATAAACTTGAGTATATTGACAACAACAATATAAATTAACTCTACCAATGCTCCTTTAACTCGAGTGTATGGCCCAGCATGAAAGCAGTCTTACTTTGACTCTTTTTGATGTAAAAATAAGACTTAATTTTATCTATATATCATATGTGGGTCCGGAACTCCGCAGTGGACGACTAACTTAACCTTAATTTACCTTACCTAAAAATACAACCCCAAAGCCCCAATTACATAAAACTGTGACAAATGCGCGCCTCGTTTTTGAGCATTTGCAAAAATTTCGCTTCGCTTTGCGTTTAAAAAACTTTGTATGAAAGTGGATCCTACAAAGTTGAATGCAATTGGGCCTTCACCTATATAATCAAACTTGACGAACGCGGAATTTGAAAGGAGCCATTGCAAGTAGAATTCAATAATTAAATTAAAAATACAATAAACAACATAATTTAAAAAATATAGAAAAAAAAACTTGTGTTAACTTTACCGAGAATCGAACTCAGAGCCTTTAGCTCATTTTTGGCTGTGTATGAACTAGTATATCAACTGGTATAATGCTGATGCAGAGGCTGACTAGTATACCAATTGGTATGGTGCTGATGCAGAAGAGGACAATTGCTTTTCTTTTTCTCTTGTAACTGCTTCTTTTTTACCTTGTAATTCAGAGATGCTTTTTCGTGTTTGGGTAAATACAAATAGTCGCTGTTTTCTAAAGAATAAACTGGTATATTGCTGATGTAGAGGCTGACTATGATACTGGTGCATAGACCGACTAGTATACCAACTGGAATGAATGTCAAATTCGTGGACTAGTATGACAAGTGGTACGATCTGAATGGGCATAATGATTAGTATGTCCTGCCGCATAGACTGAGCAGTATGTCAACTGGTATGATTCTGATGTATATATGAACTAGTATGTCATCTGGTAAGATTCTGATGCATATATGAACTAGTATGTCAAATGGTATATTTCTGATGCAAATTTGAACTAGTATGTCAATTGGTAAGATTCTGATGCATATATGAACTAGTATGTCAAATGGTATATTTCTGATGCAAATTTGAACTAGTATGTCAACTGATATGATTATGATGCTTAAATGAACTGGTATGTCAACTGGTATGATTCTGATGCATATATGAACTATTATGACAACTGGTATGATTCCGATGCTTTTTTTAACTAGTCTGTCAATTGGTATGACTCTGACGCATATATGAACTAGTCTTTCAACTGGTATGATTTTGATGTATATATAAAGTAGTCTGCCAACTGGTAAGATTCTGATGTTCATATGAACTAGTCTGTCAACTGGTATGATTCTGATGTATATATGAACTAGTCTCCCAACTGGTATGATTCTGATGTATATATGAACTATTCTTTCAAATGGTACGATCCTGACGTATATACGAACTAGTATCTTAAATGGTATGATACTGATGTGTATAATAACAAGTATATCAACTGGTATATTCCTGATGCAGAGGCTGACTAGTCAGCCAATTGGTATGGTGCTGATGCAGAGAAGGACAATTGCCATCTCGTAGGACATCGCCGTGTTAAAAATACCAGTTGCTAATATGGAAAAATTACAGAACTCGAACTAGTTGAAGCCGCCTAGCTGACTGGTATTTGATTAGTATAAAACCAGTTAAGTTGACTGCAGGGCTTTATGTTGAACCAAACAAACAATATTCGCCCACAACTGATATGCTTTTTACTTACATATAAAAATTTGTATGTTTTTTTTTCGTGTTTTCAAACATGCGAATAAATTCGGTTATAAAACCCTACCATTAAAATAGTATCATCATCATCATTTATTGGCGCTTAACCGCCTAAGCGATTTTGGCCGTTGCATATCAAAGCACGCCAGTCATTCCTTTTTAGCGATAACTGACGCCAATTGGAAACCCCAAGGGAGTTCAAGTCATCCTCCACCTGTTGTTTCCATCTCAGTCGAGGCCTCCCCCTTCCTCTGCTGCCGAATTCAGGCGACGTTAGGAAAACCTTCTGTGCTGGAGCTTCTTTGTCCATTCGCATAACATGGCCCAGCCAGCGGAGTCTTTGGGCTTTAATTCGCTGGACTATGGTCAGATCTGCGTAGAGCTCGTACAGCTCATCGTTAAATTTCCTTCGATACTCGCCGTTGGCATCACGGGAAGGACCATAAATCTTCCGGAGAACTTTTCTCTCAAATACTCCAAGGGCCATCTCATCTTCTCTTGACATTGTCCATGAATCTGAGCCATACATCAGGACAGGTATGATGAGAGACTTATAGAGCGTGATCTTTGTTCTTGGAGAGAGGACTTTACTTCTCAATTGCCTACTCAGTCCAAAGTAGCACTTGTTGGCAAGAGTGATTCTCCGCTGGATTTCTAGACTGATATTATTTTCGGTGTTGATACTGGTTCCCAAATAGACGAAGTCCCTCACAGTTTCAAATTTGTAACTATCAACAGTGACATGGCTGCCAAGGCGCAGGTGCGCCGATTCTTTCTTTGATGACAGCAAATACTTCGTCTTGTCCTCGTTCACGGCAAGACCCACTTTTTTCGCTTCCTTATCCAGTCCAGAGAAGGCAGCGCTTACGGCGCGGTTGTAAAGGCCAGTGATATCAATATCATCAGCATACGCCAGCAATTGCACGCTCTTGTAAAAGATTGTACCATTGCGGTTTAGCTCTGCTGCTCGAATTATCTTCTCCAGCATCAGATTGAAGAAATTGCACGAAAGGGAGTTGCCCTGTCTGAAGCCTCGTTTGGTTTCAAATGGCTCAGAGAGGTCCTTCCCGATTCTGACGGAGCTGTTGGTATTGCTCAACGTCATTTGGCAAAGCCGTATAAGCTTTGCAGGGAAGTCAAATTCAGACATGGCGGCATTCAGGCAACTCCTTTTTGCGCTGTCAAAAGCGGCTTTGAAATCGACAAAGAGATGGTGTGTGTCGATTCTTTTATCATGGGTCTTCTCCAGGATTTGGCGTATCGTGAAAATCTGGTCGATGGTAGACTTACCAGGTCTAAAGCCACACTGATAAGGTCCAATCAGTTTGTCCACGATGGGCTTCAGCCTTTCACACAACACGCTAGAAAGAACCTTATATGCGATATTAAGAAGACTGATTCCGCGGTAGTTGGTGCGGTTAGCGAGATCGCCTTTCTTGTGGATTGAGCAAAGCACACTTAAATTCCAATTACTGAGGCATGCATTCGTCTGACCATATTCTACATAAGAGCTGATGCATGCTTTTTACCAGCTCTTCGCCTCCGTGGTTGAACAGCTCGGCGGGTAGTCCGTCTTTTCCAGGCGCTTTGTTGTTTTTGAGCCGGGATATAGCTATCCTCACTTCATCATAGTCAGGTGGTGGGACGACTTTTCCATCGTCAGGGATTGGGGTATCGGGTTCGACGTCTCCCTCGCAATTTAGCAGTGAGGAGAAGTGCTCCCTCCATAATTTAAGTACACTTTGTACGTCGGTTACCAGGTCGCCATTATTGTCCATACAGGAGCTTGCCCCGGTCTTAAAACCTTCCGTCATCCGCCGGATCTTTTCATAGAATTTTCGGGCATCATTCCTGTCAGCCAGCATCTCAAGCTCCTCACACTCACGCCTTTCGGCCTCACTTTTCTTTTTTCTGAAAAGGCGTCTCTCTTCCTTCTTTGCCTCACGATATTGTTGCCATACACTGCGGGTTGCGCCCGTTCGCAACGTCTCATTGTAGGCAGCGTCCTTTTTGTCCGAGGCTGTGGTGCATTCCTCATCGTAACAGTTGTTCTTGCGGGCTCGCTGAAACCCTATAGTGGCTTCAGCGGCGGTACGTAATGAGTGAGAGACATGCTTCCATTGCTCGGTTACATCGTTAGGTCGAGGATTGTTCTCCGATAGCAGGTGTGAGAGTCGAGTGGAGAAATTATCAGCTGTCTGTGTCACGCGCAACTTCTCGACGTCAAGCTTTTCAGCTGCACAGAGGCGTGTTCGTATCTTGGTTGCAACAAGATAATGGTCCGAGTCGATATTGGGACCGCGTAGGGTACGCACGTCTAGAACGGTGGAGCTGTGTCTACCGTCGATCATGACATGATCAATCTGGTTTCTTGTTCTTTTATCAGGGGACAGCCAGGTGGCTTGGTGTATTCGCTTATGCTGGAACCTGGTACTACTGATGACCATATTGCGGGAAGCGGCGAAGTCAATCAACCTAGTGCCGTTGGGGGATGTTATATCGTGGAGACTGAATTTTCCAACTGTAGGACCAAAGACTCCTTCCTTGCCCACCTTGGCATTAAAGTCGCCGAGCACGATTTTGATATCATGCAGGGGGCAGCGATCATAGGCTTGTTCAAGTTTATCGTAGAAGGAGTCTTTCTCTGCGTCGTCCGTCTCCTCAGTCGGCGCATAGGCGCAGATAAATGTTATGTTGAAAAACCTCGCCTTGATGCGGATCGCAGCGAGACGCTCGTCCACAGGAGTGAACGCTAGTACTTGGCGGCGAAGTCTCTTTCCCACCACAAATCCTACACCACGCGCTTTGCCGCGTGCCTGGCCACTGTAGTATACGTCACAAGGACCGATGGTCGTCTTTCCTTGCCCCGTCCATCGCATTTCCTGCAGGGCGGTGATGTCAGCCTTTGCGTTCGCGAGGACATCAACCAGTCGGGCAGCGGTACGCTCCCTAGAAAGGGTCCGGAAATTCCACGTACATGCCCTAATATCCTTCTCGTAGTCCATAATTCGTTTTGCCGGGTCGTCCACATTAAAGGGGGTTCTCATCCGAGGCTTTGTACTTTTTATTTTCATTGGAATTAGGTTTTTACGTGGCGGGTCCCAAACCCAGCGCACAACCCGCTTCGGGGGTTTTTTTTTAGAATATTTACACATTTATATAGCGAGCCGCTTGCTTCAAGACAGACGCCCGCTTGCAGCCGCACCTCATGGTGAACAGACGCTGCACAAAAGACCTCGGTAAGCCCTTAAACCAAGTATGTCAGAGTGGCCCCACCGGGGCTCCCTCTCTTTCTGCCGCGAGCCTAGATAGCTCACGTTGCCCAGAGTGTACGAACGAGGACGCAAGAGTCGGGATTGGGCAAGGTCACACAGTAACCACACCCCAATACACTCCACTCATGTACGTAAAGCAAAAACAATTTCGGAAAATCAACATGAACATTTTAACATGAAGCTTATGGTTAAAATAACATGAAATATTTCTGCATTAGAATTATATTAGTGTGTATCCCTCACCATAAATTCGGTTTGATTTAACATGAACAAGTGTTGCTTTCGAGCATCATCTGTTCCCCATCAAAGCGTGTGAACAGAATTGTTCTCAAAATAACAGAATTTAAGTCAGTGTGTAGTTACCGACTTGATGAAAAGTTGTAGATATTATAAATAATTAATATATTGTGAAATTTATAGTTTCTTAACTTGCGAATAAGTTGTGAAGTTTTGCAAAAAGTTTTGGTTAAGTAATGTGTTGTTTTTCATATTTTGTAAACGCTTCCTGCTAAAACACGTCCAAAAATGTCGGGGTAGGTTAAAAACAACGCGCACTATACATAAATACCATGGAAGCGCTTTAGGATTATGGATACCGGGTAGAAAAGGCGTCGTTTGATACTTATCCCTACATTAATTGGACGTGTGCTACCAGTTTTACAATCGCTTGGATAATTTAAAGAGCTTTCAATGAAACAATTTTTATTTAATTTTCAGATTGGGGCTTGTTGTTGCTGTTTTCGATGCAGAAGTTGCAAACGATTGGATTAAAATAAGTATATGTATATGTATGTACATATGTGTACTTTTATTATTTAAAATGATGATCGTGTTAATTTAACATGATGATCGTGTTAATTTAACATGATAGATCGTGTTAATTTAACATGATGATCGTGTTTAATTTAACATCGTGTTAATTTAACATGATGATCTTGTTAATTTAACATGGTAGATGGTGTTGATTTAACATGATGATCGTATTAATTTAACATGATAGATCGTGTTGATTTAACAATAAAAACATGTTGAATTAACATGACAGATCGTGTTAATAAATTATACAAGCATTATATTCTTTCATACCTGAAAATATGTATGTTGATAAATGAATTAACTAGATAAAAATTATTAAAAAAATCAAAAACAAGGTTTTTTTTATTTTAAGGGTTAATTTAACAATGAAAACCTGTTAAATTAACATGATAGATCGTGTTAATTTAACAAAAAAATCCTGTTAAATTAACATGATAGATCGTGTTGATTTAACATAACAATTTGCTTTCTTTTTGGGAAAGAAAAAGTGATGTTGTATCAACATAAGATCAGCGGCGCGATAAAAGTTGGAGAAGTATGATGGCTTAGTTTTACCGATCTACTGAAAAATTTGTCAAATTAGGAATGAGTAACCTCCTCCCCAAGAATGTATTGCAAAGAACTCCTAAGCAAATGCCGATTAAGCGTCAGCGCAGAGAATTCGAAAAACAAATGGTTGGGCAATAAATGATGACGCCATCGTCGTTTTCTATTTAAAAATGCCACTCAATATAAAAATAGCTATGCACGTTTTTTTATACATAATTGAAGACATGCATGGATGAAGGGGGTATGTCGCATTTTGAGTGAAACGAGAAAATCGGCTTTAAAGTTTTGCTTAAACATTTGAGGTTTTTCGAATCTTTATGGAAAACTGACAAAAAAATTATGCAAAGCCATAAAAGACGTTGCATAATATGCAATAAAAAGCATAAGTTTATATTTAGTGTTTTATATGAAAATACCGGAACATACCCCCTTCTTCCACAATTCATATTGAAAAGTTGTGTACATACCCCCTTCATCCATGAATTATCTTCTACAATTTTCACGATAGGCAGATTCTGATAAGACAGAAATATAGATCTGCATAAACACTATTCACCAATGCAAAAACAGAAATTGAGTGAGAATGCGACATACCCCCTTCATCCATGCATGTCTTCAATTATGTCTAACTTAATTTACATATTTACCTGTTTCGCTCATTATATAGAAATTCCAACTTAACTTGGAGAAAACAGTGTTGCATTTGCTTCCTTAAGTAAACTGGATTTTCTGAGGTTCGAGAACTCAAATATAAATACCTGACTTTAGATCAGATAGTGTATTTAGAATACGGCACTATCTAGTCTAGCAAAACAGCATAGACCGTAGACGATAACGCAAGCGCTGTCAGGCTTGCAGTTCTGTGATCGGTATTAAGACACCTTACGACAGGACTATGAGCACACCCGCTCCACTGCTTGAATGTTCCTTTGCGAATATCCATTTTTGTATTCTCAAAATAGTTCGTAATGTTCAAATTATTTGAATAAATTCATAACGAATTTTTATTTGACAAGAAATCAAAATGAAATTTTTCCATTTTCCCACAAAATTTAAACATGGGCATAAGCCTGGCAATATTACCCAAAAATTTGTATCTTTCAAAATATTTGACACCTGGTAAATTGTCAAGATATTGCCAGCTGGCAATATTAGCATGGCTGGCAATATGGGACTGTGAGTACCCTAAATACTCCCTTCCCTTCACATTTATTGCTTTTTTATCTTTCACAACTCCATCTCTATAGTTGCCTTTCTCGTTCATTTGTCATCCCCATTCATATCATTTTATTTAATTTTTTTTTATTGCATTTTTTTTTATTTATTTTTTGTAATTATACTTTTTTATTTTTTTTTATTTTATTATATTCTATTTTATTTTATTTATTTTTTTTTTTTACTTTTTTATTGTATTTTATTTTATTCTATGTTGAACTATTTGCTGGCTCGATAGAATTATTTGATTAAAACCAGAGTTGAATATTTTGAACTGAGCCACCTACAATTTTTTCGACGGCCATGTATTTTAATGAAAGTTGGTAGTATGGCTCACAACGATTAAACAAAAATACTATATAACAACTTTTCGAAATTCGAATTATTTTCAAAGTTATAGCTATCAACACTTTTCGAAATTCCTCACTTTTTGACGAATTTCTCACGATTGGTCAAACCGATTTTGCTAATTCTTTAAATATGTATAAAAGATGGTATCTGCTACCAAACAGCGATTCTAATTTTGGAAAAAAAAAATCCCGCTCCCTTAAAGTGCCAAAAAAAATTTTTTTTTTGATAATAGTTACTAATGGAATGCCCAACAACATCATACAAAAGCGCCATCTGACCACGATGGAGAAGTTAAAAATTGCGAATAATGTTTGCAAAAAAAATATTTTGGCAAAAATTTGAATCGTCGTTTGATAGAAGATACCATCTTTTATATATATTTAAAAAATTTGAAAATAATTCGAATTTCGAAAAACTGGCCCAAACGTATTTTTTTCTTGTTGTTGTGAATCATACAACAAAGTTTCAGAAAGATAGTACAACTTCGAAAAAAAGTGGCAAACTTCACAAAATTCAACTCACCACAGTTTTTTTTTAATATTCGTTCAGTATATTTAAGTTATTCCGCGATATCCCTCCTCAGGGATCTTTAAATGTAATGTGTTCATATAAACAATTTGTTCAATCACAAAAAGCTCGAACCTACAAAAAGTTCAACATATGTATTCAACTTTCAAAAGGTCGCTAAAAACATTTCATTTTATTTTAATATATTTTTTTTCTATTTATTACATTTTTTTTATGTTATTTATTAATTTTTAATTTTTTTATTATTTTTTTTATTTTTTTAATTTTTTTTTTAGTTTTCTTTTACTTTATTTTACACAAATCTAGATACAAACTATCACCTTAATATCGTTTTCGATTCGATATTCATAAGTTTAAACGTTTCAGGTCAACAAAAAAAACGTTACATTTCGTTGAAATCATTTGATTGTGAGATTTGCACTTTGTTATGCTAAAATTAAATGGGCTACAAAACTGCATAATCAGAGTTTTTCTAAAGAGCCTGAGAAAAAAGTTCAAAAATTGAGACAAAATTTGCAGATTTTTGCTGATTTTCGTGCAAAACTTAGAACATCTATTGAAATGGCATTCGTAAGATCTTAAACGATAGTACCTGGGTGACCGAGCTTGCTCGGTGCTTTTAATTTAGCTTACCCAAAATGGTCCCAAAATGACCCTTAAATAATCCCAAAATAATCCTAAAATGATCCCAAAAAGACCCTTAAATGTTCCCAAAACGATCCGAAATTGAACCCAAACGACCCAAAAATTATCCCAAAATGACCCCAAAATACACTAAAATAATCCCAAGCAAATTCCCAATGACCCCAAAAAAAACCCTTAAATGTACCCAAAATGATCCGAAATTTACCCCAAATTATCCTAAAATAATCCCAAAACGAACTCAAAAAGAACCTCAAATACTCCCAAAAAGGCCCAAAAATTATACCAATATGATCCAAATATGATCCCATATTGGCATATCTAGCTCCATAATTTAAAAAAAAAAATTGAGTGGCAACCCTGTACAGTGTACACTACCCAAGTGGATAGTCTTAGAATCAATCATACTATCCATATGCCAAATTTCATCCAAATCGGTCAAGCGGTTCCCGAGATTGTCCGGATATACAAATATACTGCGGTAAGGTGGCAGCCCTACTTGAAAATAGGTGGCATGTCGCTGAAAATACCTTTCATTTGATACCCATATTGGCATATTTTGCTACAAAATTAAAAAAAATTGAGATAGGTGGCAACCCCGTAAACCGCCCAGGTGGCAACCCCCAAGTGGATAGTCTTAGAATCAATCATACTATCTATATTCAAAATTGTATCCAAATCGGGCAAGCGGTTCCCGAGACAGTCGGGATATACAAATATACAAGCTCGTTTAAAGTTATAAGATTTTCAATTTAAATTAAATTAAAATTTATATAAAATAATTCAAAGGTAATAAAAAACGATTTCGGCGGTTCGAAATGTTTCGTCCGACACTACATAGTACATACGCATTTAATTAACAAAGTCTACATATGAACAAATGCGCTTCCCATCACACAGTAGCATACAATATACTTTCGTAATCGTAATTGGTGTTATTTACGCAGTAAAAAAATGTCTATGTTTAGTAAAGCTCATGTTTAGTAAGCTCAATCATGCGTGAGTAAATATTAACACTTGTAGATTGACGCAAACATGATACATTTTCATACAAAGTTTTCTTCATCGGCTTGAAAAGCGACGATTAGACGACGGTGAGTTCGGGACGTGACGCAAAGAAGAATGCAGTTCACATGTCCTATAGAGACACCAATTCTAGCCTTTTTTATCGAACCGGAAAATTACGTAGCCACTTTTACCAAATCTAACCTAAAAACTTGCCAGACAGAATACTCGACCAACACTGCGTATGAGCAACATAATTTTGTATTCCAGATAATCCATAAGCTGCCACACTGACACTGTAGATAGTCTTCAGGGTTAATATTGTTGTTATCATTGTGTAAATACCTTCAAGTCAACATGCATAGGTCATTTTGTATGTAAAAGGACAGCAACCACTACATCCTTCTCTTACAAGAAACGTTCAGACAATAGTGTCGTACAAAAAAGTCAAATCAAATTCTAATTAATCAAAAATATTTACACCTACCCTAATAGTAAACATAACACCACCATTGAAATCGAAATGTTCTGAGTTGCCAAACATAAGTACACTCATCCATCCATACATATTTTGTATGCTTATCGAATCAAACAAGCCAACGCAAACAAATAACAAATCAGCTCCACTATCTTACATAAATACTCAGCAACATTTCCGAGTAGTTACGCTTACCCTGAGCGAGAACACAAAACACAGCCACCCAAATCGTTCTAAAAACAGCTGTTTACAAATGTGTGCTCAGTCCACAGAAACTACTGCGTCGTTTCTTTTCACGGCCATAAAAACATGCCACGCGTACATGACCAAAGAAACCTAAGCGGCCGGTGTATCTCAAAGATACAAAATTCACTGTTATTTCACTGTGCACTGTGCACCGTTAACAAATCCCTACTCTTTCTCTCTCTCTTACACTTCCACGAGCGTCAGTGAGTGCGAGTACATTTTCAGAGCACAGTCAGCTGTTCGTTGTTATCGCTGACGTCTCTGACGACGTCGTCACTTATCAAGCCACAAGAAAAGTAACTCGATTAGACACTCTCTAAGTATGTATGTAAGTATTTAGGTTTGTATGAAAGAGTACGCATAATCTATCTAAAATTTATGCTACGCTTTTGGTGTTTCCTTTTCCTTCTTTTTCTTAATTTGCTCTTTTTCTATTTTATTTTGTTTTGGCCGATTTTTCGTTAAAATTATGCTGTATTTAGCTTAGGCATTTGCTCACATTTGCTGCTGATGACGTTATTTTATATTTATGTATCACCTGTATGTTTTTGCCCACCAAAACTGCGTCGCCCTTATGCTGCGACTTTTGTTTTTTTTTTTGTTTATTTGTTTTTCAGCCTATTGAAGATACAAAAAGCAGATTTTTATGTTTGCCTTATATTAGTAAATAGTAAAGATTAACATAGATTGGAGTGGCTCAAATTTTAGAATTTTTTTTTTTAATCGTTACCTCTAGATATTGCTCCGCTTACCGGCTTCCTGAGACCCAACGTTTACCTAACAATATAACAGGACGAAATTTTTTTTAAGAAAAAATTTTACCCACACGATATACATCTCTTCAAAGACTTTTATCCCGGCGTTGTGAGACTGTAGTGACTTGTATGCTAGAACTCTAACACCTTAAGCCATCACCAAGCTTGTAGTAAACTCTTCAACAGGACATTGTGAGCATATATCCTCTATATACCAAATTCCATCCACATCGGTCAATAGGTTCCAGAGACAGTCCGATGGCAATCTCAAGTGACAACCCTACTTGAAAATATCTTAGTTGATATACAAACAGCCGAAAATACGTTTGACACCTATACTGGCATATTTTGCTCAATATTAAAAAACAAAAATAGAAAAGTGGCCACCCTGTAAAGGGCCTTCAGTGGCAACACCTAAATAGAAAATCTTAGAACGAAGCGTACTATCCGTATTTCATCCAATCGGCAAATAGGTTCCCAAAATAGTGGTCGATTTACGGACGAATAAATAAAAAGCGGTTAGGTGCAACTCTTGGTGACAGCCCTACCTGTAAATATTTTCTTGGTATACGGTCGAGAACACCTTTCATTTGATACCAATTTTGGCATATCTTGCTCAATATTTAAAAAAAGGGATATGTGGCAATCCCCAAGTGACAACACCGAAAAAAATCTTAAAAATATAGAAATATATAAGAAAAGCTCGCTTAACCCCCAGTTTTCAGTGCAATTTTAAACCACAGACAGGGCCGGATTAACATCTTCGGGGTCGTAGGCAAAAATCCTGTCGGGCCCCTAGACAATGCATTCTTTTAAGAAACCATATGGATGAAAATGATATATTTAACAGCAAAGTAACATTTTGGCATTTATTGAGGTGCACGGTTAAAAATTTGAACCTAAATTTTAAACTTTTTTGGACTACATATATGACCAAACAAAATTTTGGATTCACATTCAATCTAGACCAGTTTTCATGAAAATTGGCTAAATGAATCGGGTTTCAATTATAAACCAAAACTGTTTTAACAATTTTTTAAAGATAAAATAAATTTTTTGTCCGTTGACGGGAATTCGAACAAAGACTCCTCGCATCATGCCCGTCTGCTCTACCACTGAGCTACATCACACACATAAATGTTGTTGGCAAAATTCAATCTTGAATAAGCTTTCAAAAATAAATTTGAATTTTTAAACCCAAAAGTTTAAATTTTAGACCGAAAAGTTTTAATTTTCAAACCAAAAAGTTTTAATTTTAAACCGAAAAATTTTAATTTTCAAACCGAAAAGTTTTAATTTTAAACCGAAAAGTTTTAAGAATAATATAAAACTAAACAAATGTGGCAGCTGGCAGGATTCGAACGAAAACGCTCAGGAGTCACAGCCGACTGCTCTACCGCTGAGCTATGACGCACATGAAGTTTTTGTGGGCAAAAATCAATTACATTCAAACAAACCAAAAATAAAAAATTTTAACTGCTTTTTCAATTAGATTTTAAATCGAAACCGTGTGAATACACCTATAAAATTTTCGACGGTCAATCATAATCTACGCCGACTTATTGGTGGTTATTTTTGTCATGCTTACTTTCGTAAACTTACATCCCCTTATCGAAGTGGTCGAAATTATATGAAAATACATATGTATGTATATGCCACGTACGGACTTCTCAGGATCTTACTCGAAAACTTTGGTATGCGTATAAAAATTTTGTTTTGCCGTTTATTTGTCCCGAAGTTACCCATCGACAATGAAAATAGTTATTTTGTAAAGCCTATAGTTCTCGAGCTAGGGCAACCTTTTCTCCAGCCATAATATCCAAAAATACTAGCTTGGGAAAATGGAGTTATCTTGTATAACAAAATTTTTGTAGAGAGCTTAAAAATAAAAGAGTTATTTGGGGGCAAAAGTCGAGAAAAATTAAAAAAAAAACCCTCCTACTTGGATTTTTCTCGTTTTTTGTCTCCGAATAACTTTTTTATGCCAAATGGGTTCGATGGGACTTTTGCAGTTTTCTTCCTGGGGGTGAAACTAGGCTCCTGACAAAAAATTGGCTCTGTGGTAGTGTTTTTATACAAGATAAACTAAATTTACCAGACTAGTATTTTTTATATTATTCATGGAGAAAAGGTGGATCTAGCTCGAAAACTATGGGCTTTACAAAAATAACTATTAACGGTTAGTGAAAATTTTTCTAAGCATACTAAAGTTTTCGGAAAAAATACTGAAAAGTCTGTACGTGGCATATATATCATATATTTTCCAGAGCGAACTTTACAATCGCGATATCTCAGAACTGGTTGCTCTTAGAGAAAACAATTTCAGGACCATATTTGTAGAGAAACTTACCGTTTTCGAGAAAAATCTTTAGAACCTCATATTTTGATTTTGACCCCGAGTAACTTTTCTAACACACATGGGATCAATGGGGACTTTTGAAGTTTTCTTTCTGAGCTCTCTACCAAAATTTGGCTCAGTGGAAAAAAGTTTTTTCAAATGTTTATTTTGACCGGCCTATCTCGCGATATTAATCGTGAATTGCTTAACATTTATCTTGGGAAATGTCATACCAGTTTTCAAATAAAGTTTTCGTTCATTTGAATATATATTTTTCAGCGTTAATCCGGCACTGACCACAGACAAGACTAGAGCTCATCCCCTACAAATTGGCCGTTTAAACTAAGTTTAAACTCGCAGTGAAGTTTGAACTTGCACTAAAAAACTTTGCAACCAGGTGGTATTCACCAGAACGTACCGGTTTCATATCAGGCAAAGGACTGTTAACATCGGTACAACCCTGTTGGGTCCGTCCCGTTCCCTATTATTAGTGGATATACTCCGACTAGGCAGGGGGATGTACTGTTACAACAATAACATTAACAACAACGGCGTTTGAGAAAAAAAGGGGCCACTCTAATCTACATATTGTTATTCTGCTGCTTTGTTATTGGCTTTGTAATGACCTCTGTAGGCAATAAACAAAGCAGTGAGGTATACCCACAACATTTTCTTCTTTTTTATTTGGTTTTGTTCGTTTCATTTTTTTGTATCGTTTTTGGGGTGGGTGCGTCCGTCAAATACGCTGGCAGTTTTGTGTTCATAAAGCCGAACATACATACATATATACATACTTACAGGTATTCAAGCTTCATTCATACAATCATTTTTACATACATACAAAGATATGTATGTAAGTTCTACGAAAATGTTCATGACAATGTTATGCACTTGATATAATTTCAATACACAGACTTGCGTATGGAAGCTAAAAATTTAGAGGAAAGCCAGCATATACATATACGGCCAACTCATACCTACCCACATACCTAAATGCAAAAAAAAAAAAATAAAATCCCAAAGGAAGAAAATCATTTTATTATACCCCCACTTTGGAAAAATTCTGAAATAATTTGAAAAAAGAAAATTTAATAATCCCTTTCCAGTGGCTAAAATAGCTTTGACAGAGATATGTATACAGGTATTTACCTATTTTCCATACTTAATTCTACACTACGGCTTCGTCAACTCCTGTTTTCTTTTTATAGCCGCCTTCGAACGATCTCCTTCATCTCTCTTTACAACTGAAAGCATATTGGACTTTTCCTCAAGCCTCATATACCCAAGTATTATTGAGTTGCACCAGTCTTTTTTGCGGTTGAAGATGAACAATTTGCTAATATGGTCATTTGGTCCATTTTTTCCGGATCTTATGATGATCGTGAAACGGGCTTTGAATGGGGTTTTCCAAAAAAATTTAATTTTGAATTACATTACAATAGAATTTTAACTCAAAATGGATAAACTAAAGTATATTAAGGAATTCGATAAATTTAGAATATAAAAATATCGGCTCCACTCATGTAAACTTTTACAAACCCACTTAAATTAATACAAGAAAGAAACAGTGAATTGCAACTTTACGCAACCAAATCACCACGAAATCTCAAGGTAAAACAATTCAAATTTTCAAAATGCTTAAAAACAACAAAAGCCACCAACGCATTTGAAATTTTAGTCTAGCAAAGCACCCTGTCGGAAATGTAGCCTTTTACTGCAGAACAAATGGTAAAATTTCTTATTCACAACTGCATAGTTTTTATCTATATCCCAACCTTCTTTCTGATATGTACCTTTATATCAAATATTTGAATTATACTTTAGGAACAATTGCGGCCGGTGCGCCGTGGTGTAGCGGTAGTGTTTTCGGCCTACTACACCAAGTAGTCGGGTATCGTTACCCGGAGAAATCACTTGAAGGAAAAAATTCAAAAGAAGTACACCACAAGTTGGAACACTGAACCAAAAAAGATCATGTATCCAATGAAAAAGTACATAGATTTTAAGAATTGTTCGTTAAAACCTCTCCAAAGAACTTTTTCTTAGAAATTTACGAACATTTCCTAGAATATAAGCACTTTTTGTAAAATATGTAAACAAATCCACAGAAAGCATGTATTCATTCATAAATTGTAAATTTTTCTTATATTTTAAGAAAAACCAGCGCGAACTTCTATGAAACTTTGTTCGTAAAAAAACATGTACGTTTTTGGTTCAGTGAAGAGAACCTCGGGAAAAATTTCGTTAGAGGTTATGGTAATGGTTTTTTTAGAAACCAGTTTTATTACGTATCCGCCACGGCGCATCAAATATATGAATTAAGCTTTCCGAACCAGTTTTATGACGTATATGCCATGACACACCAAATATTAGAATGAAGCTTTTAGGAACCAGTTTTATTATGTATGCCCCAAACACATGCCAGCTAAAAGTTATTTTGTGCATAAAACTACTTTTTCGAGCGGCGTTCTTTGTCGTCGTTTATCTCATTATTTTTTATATTGCCATCGATAAATATTTGATAGCCAATTATTTGATCTTGATAAACATAGCGAAGCGCGCACAGCAATATCAAGGGAAGATCAGTCTCACGATTTTAAGATCCTGTGGTTGGAAAGCCAACCCCGTTTAATCATCATCATCAGCTCATCGGCCTTTTTAGGAAAGAGTTTTATTACGTATCCGCCATGGCGCACCAAATATCAGAACTAAATAAGCTTTTAGGAACCTGTTTTATTACGTATCCGCCATGGCACACGATAGCTAATAGCATATTTGGAGCATAATCACTTATTTCGTGTGATGTGATAGGATTTTTCGAGCCGCGGTCTAAGTCGTCGTTCACCTAATTCATAATTTATATCGATAAATCTTTGATCGGGCCTCCAAAACTACGTGAAGAGGAATGCTCCTATTTTTGGAAATCAGTCTCAATTTCTCCTGCAATTTGGTGGTTTATAGGACTGCCACCTATCTGAATATTTTGTTTAATATTAAAAAATATAGATAGCATTATCGAAATAAATTTAAAAGAGCAAACTTCTGCCGATATATCAAGCCATATCCGCCAAACAGGCTTAAGTCACCTTATAGTGGGTTTTGGTCTGTTTGCGGTTAGTACTCGATATGTTTTGGAAATCTATCTTTGCAAGCGTATATTGTTAGTAAGTAATGTTATTGGAAATAGTTATGAAGAAATTTTAGTTTTGAATCTTTTTAGTAATAGGCCAGGCCAGAAGGGGCCGAAATGCAGTTTTCTATATGGAGAATGAGGCAGTCTTAAGAGAGATCAGAGTCAATGCAAAAACTAAAGCCGAAATATGTAAATAAATAGAAAATAGATAAACGCAAGCAGCCCTGCTACGCAATCAAATAAGTTTGAATGTATGTATGTTTGACCAAAAAAAGCCTTCTCGTACTTTTCACTCCGCACTGGATCAATGTGATGGAAGAATATTATTGCTGTTGTCGCAGTCGTCGTTAGCGTTAAGTTGCTGAATTTTATTTTTCTTTATATTCGCTTTGAATCGGCATAAATTCGAAACAATGTTGTTGTTGCTCACAAATGTCTGTATGTATGTATAAATAAACCATTTTATATATTTATGTCGACCAGCTCGAAATTAGGTCAACTTGCCGAGAAGGCAATAAAGCTGCTGCACTGCATTTGTCTCGCTCCCACAGCAACTGCATAACAAACACCCATACCCACATACGAAAAATACATACATTGAAGCTGCTCAGTAGCCTAATTAGAAGCGTAATAGAGGCACTACATTAATGAAGTTGGAAGTAGCAGAGCGGGTGTGTGTGTGTTTTTCTAACGGAGAAGCAGCAGCAGCGCCACCACCAGCAACAAAGCCTCTGGGTTATTCTCATACAAATTGACTTTGTTTACCTTTTTACACTTCAACACTCACTCTCAATAGAATACGCTGCTGACAAATTGTTCATACAAACAAACATACACAAAAGCATAAAAGTCTATGTATGCGTGCTTTCATGTACACAGAGAGTATCTACATCTGCCTCCCAACGTTTGGAGGCAAAAAGCTCTTTCGTGTGTGGAATATAAAATAAAGCGCAATAAAAAAAATAGGTTGGGCTGTTCTCACATTAAAATTATCTAGGCCAGAGCGTACAACGTTTGGCTGCCCTCTCTTATTATCAGTCTTTTTTTTGTAGTTGAAGAAAATCGATAGAATTTGAAAACGAAAATAGGTGGGGAACATTTCAATGTAATTTTCTTCTACTCAAACAAATGTATATGTTTGTAAATATAAAAATATAAATAAACGAATTATGGAAGAAGATGAGCGGTAGATATAACGGGAATGATGACATAGACTTTTTAAATCCCTACGATAATTCTACATGTGAATGCACTATATATGAATACATGTGTATTCGTTACAGCATTTTCAACAAAATGCATACGTGTGAAGTGACCAAAGGTCAATCTTGGAAATCCTACTATTTACCCGAGATGCACCAGTCGACATGTGAAATGCTTAATGATTTCCCTGACATCCCAGATACGGGTGAGGCGGGTTCGACAAATGGTTATCAAGAGAGCCCTGATTTCTTTAGGTGTGGGAGGGGACCAATATCCAGACAGAGGGCGCCGGAGTGAGCCATAAGTAAGGATTTTCCCTATCCCTATCCCTATCCCTATCCCTATCCCTATCCCTATCCCTATCCCTATCCCTATCCCTATCCCTATCCCTATCCCTATCCCTATCCCTATCCCTATCCCTATCCCTATCCCTATCCCTATCCCTATCCCTATCCCTATCCCTATCCCTATCCCTATCCCTATCCCTATCCCTATCCCTATCCCTATCCCTATCCCTATCCCTATCCCTATCCCTATCCCTATCCCTATCCCTATCCCTATCCCTATCCCTATCCCTATCCCTATCCCTATCCCTATCCCTATCCCTATCCCTATCCCTATCCCTATCCCTATCCCTATCCCTATCCCTATCCCTATCCCTATCCCTATCCCTATCCCTATCCCTATCCCTATCCCTATCCCTATCCCTATCCCTATCCCTATCCCTATCCCTATCCCTATCCCTATCCCTATCCCTATCCCTATCCCTATCCCTATCCCTATCCCTATCCCTATCCCTATCCCTATCCCTATCCCTATCCCTATCCCTATCCCTATCCCTATCCCTATCCCTATCCCTATCCCTATCCCTATCCCTATCCCTATCCCTATCCCTATCCCTATCCCTATCCCTATCCCTATCCCTATCCCTATCCCTATCCCTATCCCTATCCCTATCCCTATCCCTATCCCTATCCCTATCCCTATCCCTATCCCTATCCCTATCCCTATCCCTATCCCTATCCCTATCCCTATCCCTATCCCTATCCCTATCCCTATCCCTATCCCTATCCCTATCCCTATCCCTATCCCTATCCCTATCCCTATCCCTATCCCTATCCCTATCCCTATCCCTATCCCTATCCCTATCCCTATCCCTATCCCTATCCCTATCCCTATCCCTATCCCTATCCCTATCCCTATCCCTATCCCTATCCCTATCCCTATCCCTATCCCTATCCCTATCCCTATCCCTATCCCTATCCCTATCCCTATCCCTATCCCTATCCCTATCCCTATCCCTATCCCTATCCCTATCCCTATCCCTATCCCTATCCCTATCCCTATCCCTATCCCTATCCCTATCCCTATCCCTATCCCTATCCCTATCCCTATCCCTATCCCTATCCCTATCCCTATCCCTATCCCTATCCCTATCCCTATCCCTATCCCTATCCCTATCCCTATCCCTATCCCTATCCCTATCCCTATCCCTATCCCTATCCCTATCCCTATCCCTATCCCTATCCCTATCCCTATCCCTATCCCTATCCCTATCCCTATCCCTATCCCTATCCCTATCCCTATCCCTATCCCTATCCCTATCCCTATCCCTATCCCTATCCCTATCCCTATCCCTATCCCTATCCCTATCCCTATCCCTATCCCTATCCCTATCCCTATCCCTATCCCTATCCCTATCCCTATCCCTATCCCTATCCCTATCCCTATCCCTATCCCTATCCCTATCCCTATCCCTATCCCTATCCCTATCCCTATCCCTATCCCTATCCCTATCCCTATCCCTATCCCTATCCCTATCCCTATCCCTATCCCTATCCCTATCCCTATCCCTATCCCTATCCCTATCCCTATCCCTCTGCGATATGATTGTATAAACTAGGCAATAAATACGAATTTTTTTGAATAGGTAGGTCCCTGGTCCATTTCTCTGCAAAAAAGTTTCCCATGTTAGTTATTTAAGAACATAATTTTGGCGGCCGCTGTGGTGTAGCGGTTAAGTGTTCGGCCTACTACACCAAGTCGTGGCGGTTCGATGCCCGGCAAAAGTAACATCAAAAATTATTTAGAAAAATAATTTTTCTTAACGGGGTCGCCCCTCGGCAGTAGTTTGGCAAACTCTCCGGGTGTATTTCTGCCATGAGAAGCTTCTCAAATTCATTTGCTTTGCAAGTGCCGTTCGGAGTCGCCAAAAAACTGTATAGACAATAGTACATCATATTGAAATGGTTGACATGTCATTTTACTTTTTATTGGGAGCAATTAATATTTGATAACTAGCTCATTCTGAATGAATATTGCATCAAACTCGTCGCTATCAATAGCGATATTGTCACAACATTCAATGCATTTCTCTCAGTGTATAGAGTTATACGATGCCAATACCATTCTCACGCATAAAACTGGGGGTTATCGAAAAAAGGGCGTGGTACCTCCCATACAATCTTAATTTTTCAAGCTGAGCATCTCTAAAATTGGCATAGAGCTAGATGATATCAAAACCCTTCTCAGGCATAAAAGAGGGGTTATCGGAAAAACGTAATTTTTCAACCTTAATATCTTAAAAGGGTTTAATGTAGGGACCTGGAAATCGGTATAGAGCCATGTAATATCAATACTATTTTCGCGCATAAAAGTGGGGATTATCGGAAAAGAGGCGTGGCAACTCCCATGCAAACTAAATTTTTTAACCTGAAAAGGGTTTAGGCAGTTACCTGGAAATCGCTATAGAGCTATAAGATGCCAATGCCATTCTGACTAATAAAACTTGGGGTTACTGGAAGATTTTTCAACCTGATTATCTCTAAAGGGGTTGAAGGAAGGGAACTGAAAATTAGTATGGGCCTATACGCACACCTAGATCTACACGTTTTCCAGATTGAATTCAGAAAACTTCAAATGTATTTCAGAAAGGCAATTGAATTTCAGAAAAAGCATTTGGATTTCAGAAAACTAAAATTGGATTTCAGAGAATGTGTGAATTGGATTTCAGAAATCTTCAAATGAATTTCAGAAAAGTGGGTTTTTTCATGCTAATACTTTGATTTGTAGGTACATATATTTTACTTACATGAGCATTCAAATTATTTTCTAACTTTGATAATGAGATTTAAAATTCAATTGATGTCTTCCGAAATCCAATTGTATATTTCTGAAATCCCATTTACACATTCTGAATTCCAATTGAATATCCTGAAATCCAATTTAAGTTTTCGGAAATCCAATTGCTTTTTCTGAAATCCGAATGTCAAATATTGAAGTCCAATTGCTTTTTATGAAATACAAATGACAAATTCTGATTGCCTATTCTGAAATTCAATTGCCGATTTCTGAATTCAATATGGAAAAGGTGCAAACAGCGATAAACTGCGATAACTGAATTTTATCGAGGAGTTTTCTTTTAGCATAAAAAAGTTCTGCCAAAAAATTTATAATACCACATTTTTGTTTTTGACATTCTGAACAATAATTTTGGAGCTCGAATTTTGGTGATTGGATATCTAATTATTGTTTTTCTTTTTTTCAAATCCAAAAATTCTGTGGTAAAAAGGGCAACAACTAAACTTGAGATAGGACGAAAATGAGATACGAATTTTTACGGCATTTACTCAAAAATTGTGCATTTCATATTAAAAAAACCGTTTCGGAATGCTATACATTTACACAACAATGTTGAATCTCAAAATTAAAAAAAAAAATGACTTTGGCTTGTTAAACTTATTGCCACACATAATTGATATTCTTGAAAAAACCAAAGCACCATCCTGAAAGTTTCAGCATATCTTCAGACTTGTCCAATTTTGATGGGGTAGTAAATTTGCCCACTGTAAATTTCTTCACATCTTCTGCTCCAACTTACTCCACAAAAAAAGCTAGAGCAGAAATTCGTGATCTAGTTTACTCTAGTTTTGTTTTGAGCATACTCATGAAACAAAATATAGAGCGACCTAGAGCAAGAAAAGTGTTCATGAAACTCAATTTTGTAAAATATCTCAACCTGGCGTAAGCTAGAGCAGTTCAATAAACAAACCTAATATTAAACCGAGTATTTTCCATATTGAATTTTATTTCAGAATTTGCCATTTGGACTTAAGTTATAGTTATAGTTAACTAGATTTCAGAATATGTCATTACGAAAGGCATTTTTGCAAAACCCCCTTGAGTATTCCGAAATCAAATCCACACATTCTAACTTCCCATCCAATTTTAGTTTTCTGAAATCCAATCGCTTATTCTAAAATCCCGTATCCGTTTCCTAAATTCAATACGGGTTTCTGGGCAAATAGAATAAAACAATTAAACTCCAAATTTATAAATGTTTATGTACTTCTTTTTAAGACATTAACCAACGCAATAAATTTTTAAGTGCGGTCAACTATGAAATCTATTAGGCTACTATCTTACATACAAATGTATTTTCTATTCCCCCAGTTTGGATAAAGGTATGCCTGGAGCGGCAAACTCCAAACGAAACTTCAGCGCCTCCTTTCCACCCACATTTGACTTTCGTTTCACTTACAGAAGCAGTGACTCAATAAAAAGCAGCAGCAACAAAATATATATTTTTTCGTGTATATGTTATGTATACATACTTTGACCTAGTTTCTGAGACCTGCAAAAATAGAACACCACAGAGTGTTGCTCGACAGTTCAGAACTATAAAAAAACGTGTGTACATTGAAAGTTTATGGTGAAATTGGAGCCAGCTTGTGCATACAGAAAAAGTTGTTCATCCAAACTCCAAGTAAAATTTAGGTATTATAACAAATTTGGCGCCTGCGCTCCAGCAACCCCAACAAACTCTATTTATTGCCGGTACTTCGTTGGCGAACTCCACATCAAACCGATTTTGGAAAACCGAAAATGGAGAAACGTTGACGTTGTAGTTGACGCCAACTCCTGCATCGACTCCGACTTCGACGTTGCCTGTAGCGCAAGGAGTTGAGAGAGAAATTGCAGAGACTTCAATTTCTATTATAGTTGAAAGTACTTGAAAGTATTTCTCTGGGATGTTAGGACCATTGATTACATATAAGCAAAAGTAAAACGGCAACAAATCTTCTTCCCTCCATAAAACAGCTTGGTTTTTTTTTATTAAAATCAAATCAGAATTCTAAACATTTTTATGCTCCTGCATACATTACGACATTTGGAACTTTAAGCAAATAATCAGACATTTCACTCATCATCTTGTAAGGCGCAACTGTGCAGGCAGCATAAGATCGTATTTTTTGCAATGCCATAGCCGTTTCGAATGGGAGTCCCTACTCCTCAGGGGAAGTTGAATTTATATCTACCAAAGCAGGTGCTCCTTGATATGGAGGCTCATTAAAATATCTGCTTGACTGGTGCGGTTATTACTCGAAGTCAGTGGACTTTGAATGTAGTTGAAGAGCAGCTCAACGGCATGTCTCCCCTCTGTTCCGAGCTGGCTTATGGGAGGAAACGACATATGGGTAATAATGCAACAATCTGAGCTGTGGCAGAGTAAATTGTATACATGGACGAAAATCTCCAAAGTTATATGAAAATCTTACTTTTTACGAGGAGAGATCAAATCTCAGATTGCACAAAAAAGATGTGTTTGACATTATAGTTGAATCTATTTTTGGGGGAGGCTGATCGATATCACGCCTGAGAAATGTGGGCTGTGCGCACTCTTAGAGGTCCTAGTATCAACGCAAATAACGATCTCGGCACTACTAAGATAATCGAAGGAATACTTGCGGTGAAAAGTCTTGTCAAACCAAGGGTTGATAGAGTGGGGGGAATGTTTCTGAACACTGGAATGAGTACAGTGGCTAAATTAGCCAAGCAGAAGTCAAAGGACGAAAACAACTACCGACTCCTTGTTACTGCTGTTGGTCTTAACGATCTATTTCGATATGAAGCAATCGAATTACTTTAAGCTCGTTTACGCTCTTTGATACTACCTCCAACACAGTAGCGATTCGCTTTTGGAGAGAAAAGCTTTTGAGGCTTTCTAACCGAAGTACTGTTACAAAACACCAACGAAATATTCGAATCCTGGCTACGCCCCTGTGAAAGTCATAAAATCTTATCAAAAGCGTTGCAGGGCTTATTTTTCGACGACGTAAAACAATAAAGATATATGTAAATACCCACCAAACAATTTTGTATATGGAGTTTTTTAAAATAAGTAAGAATAAATCAGCGTCGCTTGATCCCCTTTTCGCGAAATTTTTTTGTATTGTAATACTGTATGTATTGTATGCGATACGATAAAAAAAAAAACAAAGCCGATTTTATAGCACAACTACAAGGAGTTGAGCTATAATATTTTAGCAGATGATGCACTAAGGGATTCAAAACAAAATTTGCATCAAAAAGTCAATTTCGTAAAAATGGACGTTACGATAGTTCCGGGAAAGGGGGTCGATATTCGTCTTTTTCCATCAGCCGAGGGCAGCTGAAAGAGAACAGGCTATGTCTTTTGCAAACATTTCCGGGCCGCAGGCCTTCTAGGAAAAGTTACATTTAATTTTTTTTTAATATACTTGACCTATACGACGAATATTGAGAGCATATTTTGGAGCATGTCCAAACCCCTTGATATATCAATGCATTTATATATAAATGAGTTAAAATATGGTTCTCCCCAAACCTTAAAATTTTCGTGTAACATGGGAGTCAAACGAAAGTTAAAAGCCATCGGTTTTTTTGGACTTTTCTAGGTATATGTAGTAACATCATTTGTAAACCTTACTTTACAAAAGGCCAAACAGCCTTATTTATAAGGACATCTCTCAGACAGATTAAATATTATACCAGGCTATATTTTGAAAGCTTTCTTATCAAATGAAATAAGCCTTATATAAGCGAAATATTTCTCGGTGGTTTTGTAACAACTTCGCTAGTGAAGTTTATCTTGCCGTTTATGTCAGCATTCACTTATCGCTTTTCATCCCCATTTACCTAGTTCTCCCTTGAACACTCGTTTTCATGACTTAGTGGCTTTTCCCGCCGCGCAATTTCCGCAAAATTTTCCACAAGTATGTACATATGTTTGTATGTAGACTCTGATTAGTTGGGGTTGATATTATCCCTCATGAAGTTGCCGGGAAAACAAAGAGAAAATTTTGCGTGCACGGCAGCATTTTTTTACGACGCAGTTGCTTCTGGTGTTGGTTTCGATTCGCATTGTTCTGCGTTGTATTTATAATACAGTTTTCTTTATGCTTTTGGAAAATTTTACCATTTTTGGTCATTCTTATTATGCGAGTATATAATAGTTTTCCCAAAACATCTTCTTGTTCCTAACTACAAGCTCTAGGTGTGTCTAACAAGCCCAAGGAATTTCTCTTCACTTTTTAAACCATTTTCCTTAAGGGTTGTATTAACTTCTAAGTCCAATTTAACTACATACCTAAATAGTTAGAACCTGTTCTTATGTAAATGGCAAGATGTTAAGCCCTGCAGAAATTTTAGAACTATCCTATAGGTTATAGCTACACTATTTTGATGATACTACTAATTTTTCATTTCTTTAAAGGTACGAATTTATCTTGATGTTATTATTATTATTATTCCCAGACGGATTACCCACCATATCCCGCCCAACCGGCACGAGGGGCGCATCCGCATTACGCGCGGATTGATAAATGTTGCCGAGCCGTTGAAAGGCATTGGTTTGTTTATCGTCGAGATCTAAAACTGCTCGGCTACAGAGAAAATGTCATCAGCCGAGTAAAGTAGATATAAGCTAAATTAAACATTAATAAATAATTGGTTGGCGGAAGATTGAGGATTTAAGATGCAGGGATAGAGAAAAATAAAAAGATAAATAAATAAGGTGAAATAAAAAATAATATATACATATAGACCAAGAAAAGAGCTCAAATAAGGATTAAAGTCTACAAAAAGTTTCTACGTATTAAGGATAGAAAGAATAGATTCTTTTATGTGGAAAAGCGAGTCTGAAACATCAAATGTGCTAGAATGAGAGTTATAATCCTGACATAAACAGCGAAAGGGTTCATTTAACTCAAAGTTGGTTCTACACTGTTTCAAGAAAAGTGGTTTAAAATAACGTGATGGCCGAGATGGTATATTGAAATTTACTTCGCTTAGAAGAAACGGGCTTGAGAGAGATCCATTTAGTAACTTAATCATAAAAACTATTCCAAGCATTTCCCTCCTACTGGAAAGGGTGTGAAGATTTATGAGTTTCAAGCGACTAGCATAAGGTGGTAGATTATATAAGGGATCCCAGTGAAAATCTCTTAATGCAAAAAGTAAAAACTGTTTTTGGACTGATTCTAGCCTATCTATATGGGCTTGGTAGCGCGGGTTCCAGACTATTGAACCATATTCTAGTATCGGTCTGACTAATGAAGTAAAAAGAGCCTTAGTTACATAAGCGTCGCTTAATTCTTTAGACCATCGTTTGACAAATGCTAGAACACCTCTAGCCTTACCGGCTGCTGCGTTAATATGATGGTTGAAACTAAGCTTGCTATCCATAGTAACCCCCAGGTCTAAAAATTCGTGAACCTGCTGAAGACTATAATTGTTAATTGTATAGGAAGCCGGCTGAAGAGTTCTAAGCGAGAAACGCATGTATTTACATTTTTTAAGATTTAGCGGCATATAATTTAAATCGCACCAAGTAACTAGGGTATCTAAGTCTGATTGTAGCATAGATTCATCCTGACACGGCGTGAATGACATGAAGAGTTTACGTCATCTGCGTACATCAAGATTTTTTAAAACATTATTGTAGTGGAGATGTCGTTTATAAACAGCAAGAACAGAATCGGACCGAGATGGCTCCCTTGAGGAACACCTGAAGAGACGTTAATAACATCAGATAAAATATTTTTGAACACTACTCTTTGAGTCCTGTCACTAAGGTAAGAAGATATCCAGCGAATGAGACCCGGCTGGAAGCCCAACTGATCAAGTTTATAAATAAGTAATGAGTGGCACACTTTGTCGAAAGCTTTACTAAAGTCAGTGTAAACAACGTCAGTGTGCATGTTTTTACGAAAGCCGTTTGAGACATGAGTGGTAAATTCAAGTAATTTTGTGACTGTCGATTTTCCCTTACAGAAACCGTGTTGGCAGTCAGCGATCAGCGTAGAGATTGGAGCCGTAAGTTGATTTGTAACAATAGCTTCAAAAAGTTTTGGGATGGCAGAAAGTTTTGCTATGCCACGATAGTTCTCTATGGAAGACCTACTCCCACTTTTATGAAGTGGTATAAGAAAAGATTCTTTCCACGCTGACGGAAAGACGCCACACATCAAGGACAGATTAAACAAATTGGTGAGGGGCTTGTAAATATATTTCGCTCATTTTTTCAAAAAACAAGTAGGAATTCTATCAGGACCGTATTTATTGGAATCTTTTAAAGTATTTAGGTATGATAAAACATCTTCGGCACATATGATTGGAGTATTAATTAAATTATTTCCATGCAGTTTGTAAGGATAATTGCTAGTGTGTAAATTGGATACGTTAGAATAGTTCGAACTGAAAAATTTAGCAAAGGAATTTGCGATGTCACGGTTATCGCTAGATGAAAGGTCATGATATTTCATGGCTGAGGGAAACCCAAAAACCTTACGTTTAGAGTTTGCGAAACCATAAAATGACTTCGGATCAATAATAATGTTTTGTTTTATCTTAGAGATGTAAGCCTTGTAGCATTTTTTATTCAAATCGACATACTTCTGCCGTAGATTGGAATACTGTAAGTAATGTTTATTTAATCCCGTTTTCTTGTATAACTTAAATGCCCGGGTTTTTCTATTTTTCAATGCCTTAAGATCTTTAGAAAACCAGGCTTGCGTTGGTTTATCATCAGTAAATTTACATTTAGGAACATGTTTCTCAAACAGACTGTATATAGATTGATTGAAATGTGAAACGTTTAGATTAATATCGCCATTATATTCAGGCCATTTTATTTTCGACAAATCTTTATTTAATTTTCGGTAGTTGGCTTTGGAAAAGTTAAAATCAAAACTACTATTGGAGTAGGATTGTGTGTCGTGATCATTGCTTATGGTTTCGTAGACTATCTCTAATGAAGGATGGTAAAGGTCCTCTGGTAAAACCACGACTATACAGCTTGACGTTTGCGTTATGGTATATAGCTAACTATCCCAAGGAGTTTCAAATAGTTGTCGTCTTGGTCCTTCCATTGGGATGGTCTCACTCTTCCTCTGATCCCATCGGTAAGTGCTGATAAGATTACCTTGAAGCTTGGAGTAACTTTATTCATTCGCACGAAACACATTGGTTCGTTTGCATACATTTTTTTTAAAAATGTTGTTTTAGGGGTTGCTGAGTTTGATTCTATGTGAAATCAATATAATTTTTACTTTTATTTATATATATATATTAGGGTGATTCAAAAAAATGTCGACTTGGTCTTAACCCCTAAAAAGTTAGGTATTGATGAGAAAATAAGCCTTGCAAAAAATTAGCACTCTAACTTAACCCTTAGGGGTGGCTATTTTTTTTCGCCCTTTCCCATACATTTTGTATGGGGAAAAATGGCATTTTTTTTTTTCAAAGTTAATTTTCTTTCAATTTTTGAAACTTTTTTGAAAATAGTTTTACATACTCTTAAAGATGAAGCTTTTAAGCTTCCAAAATGGTATGCCATGTGCGATTATCTTAATTATTAAGATAATTACAGCCATTTGAAAATGACTGAGTTTTGTACTATTGCACACACATACACAGTAACACGTATAAAATGTAGTAAATTTTAAATGGCTGTAATTATTTTAATAGTTAAGATAATCGCACATGGCATACCATTTTGGAAGCTTCAGAGCTTCAACTTTAAGGGTATGCAAAAATATTTTGAAAAAAGTTTCAAAAATTTAAAGAAAATTCACTTTGAAAAAAATGCCATTTTTCCCCATACAAAATATATGGGAAAGGGCGAAAAATAATAGCCACCCGGAAGGGTTAAGTTAGAGCGCTAATTTTTTGCAAGGCTTATTTTCTCATCAATATCTATAGTTTCAGGGGGTAAGACCGAAAAAAGAACCAACTTTTTTTTTATTTGAATCACCCTAATATATATATAATTAAAAAAAAAAAAACATTTTGATAAGTGTTATTTTAACACCAAAATAAAATATTTTTTCATAGTTCTTATATTGAGTTCACCGAGAATCGCACTAAGGTATCTTGAACGATTAACCGCAGTATCTTCGTTGTTGGATTAACAGTAGGAGTTTGTTTTTTCAACCAAAACTTTAGTTTGATCAACAAAAATTCTGTCAGTTTTACCAAATTTTGTCAATTAAAAATTGAATCAACAGTTATTTCCACAAAAAAATTCGGTCAACTTCAGGATAACAGTATGTCTCTGTGTGTCAGCTGGGTAAGAAATACATATTTCAAAAATGGTTCTTAAGAGGAAGCTGAATAGGTTGTATTGCAGCATCAATTATATTAATTATTTATTTCCCTATGTCTATACATTCATTATTATAATTTCGGAACAAATGCAGAATAGCTCCAACTCTCTAAAAAAAAAAAAAAAAAAATATTGGGATAGAATAGCTCCATCTCCCAAATTAAAAAAAAAAAAAAAAAAAATGGTCAGGATTGATAGATATCATTGGATATCAGAGGATTTAAATAGCCTTTGTACTCATCTTTCTAAGGCCATCAAAACATTTTTCTAAAGATGACACGTAACCACTGTAAAAGGGTTTAAAGTTGTCGTTCGGACGTTCCTCAATAGTACCTCATATTTGAGGTGATTTAAGACTTCCTTAAAGTTCTACGAATTGGTTCGTGCTACAAAAAAATGGTCCAAACACGATTAATAGAGGAATAACCAAAGACTTATACTGCATTAACATTATCTTTATATCCCGTTCGGACGTCCAATTTTTTGGTCTTTAAGAAAACAGGATCTGTTTCTACAACAAAAAAAATATTGACCACAAATTTTATTGCTATTACCTCCCTTAAGCATACATTTACATCTCTTACAAATTCTGAACAACTAAACGATCTACACACATTAGGGTGAAATAAATTTTTGTTTTCGTTTTGCCGCTCAGAAGTGTTTTTCTCCCATACCAAAACCTCATATCCGGTTTTTGGCCTATAGGTCTGGGTTCTTTGTTATTTTTATTTAAAGCTGGTAACCCTGAAAAGGTGTTCATGAGGGCCTGAAAGTGCTGTAAGTTTTATTTCCATAGCTCAATTCGCTTCGGAGATATCGACAAACTAATTAATAAATGTTACTCACACGCCGTGTAGGGCTTAATTAATTTTATTATGGAGCAACATATGCCAATGTCGGTATCAAATGAGAGGTACATATTTTCAACCGTACTCCAAATTTGACAATTTCAAGCAGGGTAACCCTAGAGTTGCCACCTGGCCGCGTTTTATTTATTTTACCTTGTGTATATTTGTATATCCAGACTATCTCGGGAACCGCTTGACCGATTGGGATGAAATTTTGAATATAGATAGTATGATTGATTTTAAGACTATCCACTTGGGGGTTGTTACTTGGGGGGTGTACAGGGTTGCCACCTATTAGATATGGCAATATGGGTATCACCGACATGCCAACTAAAATATTTTCAAGTAGGGTAGCCGCACAGGGTTACCATTTTACCGTATTGTATTTGTATTGTATATTTTTGGGATCATATTTGGATTATTTAGGGCTCAGTTTGGAATAATTTTGGGACTATTTTGAGATCATTTTGGTGTCAATTTTGCATTAATTTGGGTCAATTTTGGGGTAATTTTCGGATCATTTTGGAGTCGTTGTGGGGTCATTTTGGGATCATTTTCGGATAATTTTTGGGTCGTTTTGGGTTCAATTTCGTATTGGGATCATTTAAGGGTCTTTTTGGGATAATTTTAGGATTATTTTGGGATCATTTTTGGGCCATTTTGGGATAATTTTTGGTAAGTAAAGTTAGCGCTAAATTGATAGCTCGGTCACACAGATACTATAAAAATTATTCAATTTTCGAAGCCTTATTGAACTATTTTGCTAACATAGTGTAAGCTTCTAGCAAGAACTTTAACTCAGGATCGGCACGGGTTGCCGTTATCCTAGAATAATAAAACTTGGCACACATGTTATTTAGGTTAAAACGCACCCATATGGAGGATATGCACATCAAATTTTGAACCTTCAGTTTTTTCCATACATTTTTGGGACAGTTCAATATACATTCTAAAGTAAGTAAAAATTCAAAGCAGTTTTATTTGAAAAAAAGGTTCTCACATGTGAAGTGACCAAACAAAAAGCCGTATTTCCAATTTCGAAAATTTTTTAGGAGCTTGCAAGAAACAGACAGTTTCAAATAGCCAAAATTTACAACCCTATTGCCAATTTGTTATGCCTAACAATTGTTATTGTTAAATAGAAACAATTTTGTCATTTAATTTGTTATGTTATGCACAGCCAATAATGACAAGCGGAAAGATTTTCTAGTTCACCATACAAAAGGTGAAAAGCTCTTAAGACAAAAGTCTAATTAATTAATAATAATGGCCAATTTCGGCAACCCTGATCACTAAAATCTAAAAATTCGATATTTATAAAAACCATTTTTTCCGCGGCTGAACCACTATGCGACATGGCCATAGCCACGATCGCCTGGGTCTAAATTCATTAAACTATATCGATACCCCTCAAACATTCTGGAAGTGCTCATAATTTAGGAGTCTGATATGAGTCCTAAATATTAGAAAAATATGAGCCTCCGAAATAAGATCATATAGGAGTCCTTTATGACTCCGATTTAATGAAATTATGAGCCATATGCTGAAATTGTTCATTTAACAAAGCAATTTTGGAACAAATTTTCATATTTTGTCTGTGAAAATTTTTTTATTTCAAATAAATATTCAATTACATCGCGTGCAGACTGTTCCTGGCAATTTTTCTTGCTGTCCTGTTGGCGCCCTTCTAGCGGATTCCCTGATAAGTATACCTTCCTTTAAGTGTTTCTCTTTTTTCATTGTACCATATATATTTAAAGGAATTTCCCCACATACATCTCCTGCGAGCCCCGGCAGATGGTGGGACAGTTGTCCGAAAATATGAAAACCAAATTCAAACAGATTTTTACGCTTTTTGCTTGGGCTTTCGAACAATAAAATTGTCGCTGCGCTTGGAAGACGCTATGAACGCACTGGTCAAGCAATAGATGTTATTTATTACGTTCAGTCGCTCACTTGCAAGCAACGACTCAATAAAATACGCTATTGCCTCGGGTTTTGCTAGTGAGCGGGTGAGCAAAAACAGACAACATAATTGTATTAGTTCGACGATCGCTCTTTCCCTAATGCACCCTCACTTTCAATTCGGCCGGTCCCTGATCTAATGCCAAAGGTTCATCATGTATGCTTCCCCAATTCCAGTGTCCCCCTTTCAATGCCGAAAAGGCGCCATTTAGGCACCCAAAAATTGCAGTAGGTATATGGCTTTTTTAAAAGTCATAAATGCATCCGAAAAGCTCCATAAAGGAGGCATATTTGACTCCTATTTAGGCTCTATATGAGCCCTTTCTGAGAAAATAAGAGTCATAAATGACTCCTATTCAGGCTCATTCAATATATGAAATTTAGCTCATATCGGACGACCATCGCAGGAAGGGAAATACGCTCATTTCGGACTCATAAATGAGCTCATAAAGAGCGTAAACGCTCCTATTTAAGACTCCTTTCTGAATCAAATATGCTCCGTTTGTTTGCCGGGTATTGCCGTCATCAATGCTTTGTACGATAAACTTGGTCCAGTCTTTAATCAGAACGGGTTCCAGTTGCGATATTTTTATGTTCTGTGAATGCTCCAACACAATGCATTTCCAGTAAAAAAAAATAATAATAATTGAACTTTTATGTGAGAAAAAACTGTCTCTGGCAACTCTGATCGCATGACCATGTCCCATTAAACGTACGAATATGCAATAGCAACAACAAAAACAACAACTCCAAATTATGCTCTAGTAGCAACTGTACCACACTATACTATTAGTGGTAACAGCAACAACAAAAACAAAAAAAGGCAAGAGCAACAAGGGAAACGAAAACTATAACAAGTAACTAAGCGCGCAAAGTAGGCCAACTATATACATACTTACGTGAAATCAAAAGCATATCTATGTACTTTATTTGAAAATGCAGGTGCTTGTGTGTGTACCACACAAATCAGAACAATGCAAAAGCGCGCTAGTGCCTTCCACCGAGCATAAATACATAAAGCAAGCAGAGTCCGTAAATAAGCATAGACCCATGTACGAATGTATGTATGTACATACATATATACATTTGATGTCCATGAATATATTGCATGCATGCCATTTGACCTGTGCGTTTTGTTGTTGGTATAGTGCCTATTTAGTATGTTGCAAGCAAACGTGTCTGCCGCATAACCCCACACAATGCGATTGAAGCTACAGATAAACACATACATAGGTTTGTATGTAAACCAGTGTCGCATTAAGCACATAAGGGCAATTAGGCGGTTTTTTTTGGCAGGGGCGCATTCAAATACATATTTTCTAAAACATTTTTCCTGCGGAAACATTTTCATTATTACTACCATTATATTAAGTCCCTTACTTGAAATTTGGGAATCTTGAAAAGTTTTTTTTAGGTTCATAGCTCCGTGACCATGAAAAAAATATCTGCTACCTGGCGCCCGACTCGAGATCTGCGTTTATTTTAATTAAAAGTTTAAATTTTGCAACTCATATTTAAGTAGCTCCCAGTAAGCTAGATTATTGAAACTTGGCATATAGATAAGCAATTAAAGTTAATTTAATTCGTTGTACACAAATTTCGCTACCTGGGATATTGGTCGATATAATTTCAAACTCTTGAAATCTCCGAAACACTGAGGGTGATTTTGCGATCAATTTTTGAGTAACTTCCCGGTAAGCTAGAGACTTTAAACTTGACACATTTTTCAGTCTCCATCAAAAAAAATTCGGGAGATGGCGCGCGGATCAAGCTTTCTTGAAAATTCGTTTAAAACTGGGAATCTCGACTATTAACTAACATCCCGGCAAGCTGGAGAACTGAGACTTGGCATATACATAGTTAAGAACATGTTGGCAATTCAATTTGTACAAACCAAAATTCTGATAGGTGGCGCGCTGGCCGAGATAATTTTGAGTAACTTGCCGATCGATTTTTGAGTAACTTGCCAGTAAGCTAGAGGCTTGAAGCCTGATACATTTTTCAGTAACTTCCCTGTAAGATAGAGGCTTGAAGCCTGATACATTTTCATTTTATTCAGTCAATGGTTACAAAACCTTACAGACTAGAAATACAAATTATCTTAAAGATAAAACCAAATGACACTTAAAAATAAATTGATTGCAATTTAGCCAAAAATATGGATCTAGACTGAGCAAAATCTAGATCGAGAGTTGTAAAAATTCGATTAAATTCCAAAAGCGACCTTGTAATAGGTGCAAACAGTAAATAGTTAGATCTAAGCGCTTTAACATTAAACGGAAGTTGAGTACGTAGGACCCTTTGGGGTACATTAAAGCCAATTTGCTCAAGAAGGTTAGGACAATTTATCATGCCAGAAATAATATCATAAACAAACATGAGAGAGTGCATTGTGCGCCTTGACTTAAGCGATTTAAGGTTAATTGAAAGGCAACGGGCCTCATACGATGGGAATGGCTCAACAAAATGAAGAGGTTGTATAGAAAACCGGGTAAATCGGCGTTGAATTCTCTCGACCCTGTCGGAATGTAAAGAGTAAATAGGGTTCCAGATTACCAAGGCATATTTTGAGTGATTTTCTAGTGTATGGGTCTTTAAAATCACGCGCATAACGACGTGAGAAGCCCAAGTTAGAATTTGCCTTAGGTATAATATGGTTGATGTGATTGACAAAGGTGAATCCTGAGTCAAAAACCACACCTAAATCCAGATATTAATTTACGTTAGATAGGCAGGTGTTAGAAATAGTGTAAGTACTGACAATTGGATTTGCAATTTTAGCAAAAGTCATTTGGAAGCATTTCTTTATGTTGAGCGACAGTTTATTTCTCACACTCCAATCAGATAGCTTATTTAGATCGCCTTGCAAAGATAGTGTATCTGACAAACAGGTTATTACATTAAAAATTTTTAAATCATCCGCATAGAGTAGGAATTTTGAAGTACTAAAACAAGTTTTAATATCATTAATAAAAAGTAGAAATAGCAATGGGCCCAGAATACTACCCTGAGGTACACCAGAAGTGGCAACGAAGGGGTACGTTTAGTATGACTAATTTCAACATATGAGACTCGGTTAGACAGATAAGAGTTTAACCAAGAAAGAAGAGTTGAATGGAAACCAAGCTCTTCTAGCTTCAATAACAAAATGCTATGTACAACAGTATCGAAAGCTTTCGAAAAGTCTGTATAAACAACATCGACTTGATGACAAGATTTAAAGGCTGGGATGCAATATTGGGAAAATTCAGCAAGGTTTGTAACTGTGGAGCGACCGCAGACAAACCCATGCTGATGCGGATCAATTATTTCTATTACAAAGAAATACAATTTATCTTTCACCACCTTTTCAAAAAGTTTTGAACAGGTGGTGAGTTTAGAAATAGGCCTATAGTTTCGTACATCATTTTTATTACCAGATTTGAACATCGGAGAAACTGAAGCGACTTTCCACCGATCAATAAAATCACCTTTGGCAAGGGAAAGATTAAAAATATGCTTTAAAGGAACACTGAGAGAGGAACTGCACTTTTTTAGTAAAAATGGGGAAAAACCATCCAAATCTGTTTTTGTTGAGGACTGTAAAGAAGAGATGCTGTTAATAATATCAAGCTTAGATACCGACAAAGGTCCAAGGTCAAGAGAACTTGGAGACCAACTGGTATTTGAGGCGCTTCCACTGTCGTGGACAAAATTTGAGCTAAAAAAATCAGCAAATAAATTAGCGGTATCAGATAAACACTAAGAATGCTTATCATCAAAAGTGACACAAGTGGGAATGTTTGTGCAACCCTTTTTTGATCGAATGAAATTCCAAAAAGATTTCGGGTTGGACTTGAGTTCAACTTCATACCGAGCGATGTATTGATTGTATAGCTGTTTATCAAGAGCATTGAACTCTCTTGAAAGTCGGCTATACTCATCTTTAAAGTTACAATTACCAGTAGATTTGTGCAGGTTAAAATATTTGTTTCGCTTATTTTTAAGCCTTTTTAGGTTTCTTGTGTTCCAGGGGAGTTTGTGTATACGGGCGGGGCGTACAGGTACGATGTTGCAAACTACTTCTAAAACGTTAATAAGAAAAATATCAAAACATTCAGAGACTGATTTCGAGTTGAAAAGACCTTCCCAGTTTACATCCAAAAGCCTAGCATTCAAGTCATTAAAGTTAACTCCTCCAAAGTCATAAGTGCGCGGTTCATTGAGAGAAACTGGGCAAAAATTGAGCACTTTAAGAGTTATTGAGAGAGGAACATGATGCATGTCCGAGCTACAGAGTGGAAATTCACACTCATCTAAATTGAAACTTATTTTTCAGTAACTTCCCGGTTAGCTAGAGACCTGAAGCTTGATACGTTTTACAGAACCCAGTGACAATCCAATTCCTTATCAAAAAAATCCCTATTCTGAAAATTAGTTTGAAATTGGTAATCTTCTGATCGACTTTGAACCAAGGACTGAAAACGAAACCGTAACCGTAACCGATTAAAACCGATTCATTTTTCAAAACCGAAACCGTAACCGTAACCGATTAAAACCGATTCATTTTTCAAAACCGAAACCGAAACCGTAATCGTTATTTTTTCTGAAAAGAACGAAACCGAAACCGTTTCAAAAGCCGGAACCGGTTCCAAACAGTTTTGAATTTTTTTGTGGACACATATTTTATTTTAAAAGAGGCTACCCTGAATAATTTTCATGGAAGATGGTTAAGCAAGACACTTTTTGACCTCAATATCAAAATTCCGAAATAATTGAACTATAAGCGAATGAAGCCATCGAAAAAAATGTAGGTATGACATCCGAAAAAAAAAATGTTTAGTGGCCGTCTCAGAAAGCATCACTCATATTAACGTTCCATTTCAACATTTTTCTAATAGAAAAGGCATCTAATAGAAAAAGAAGAGTTAATTTTTTAAACTTATTTTGAAGAAAGTTTTTTTCCATAAATAGCGGAAGTATATGGGAGAAAATTCATCATTACCACCGGAGTAAAGTTATGAAAATTCAGACTTATTTTGCATTTAGGTACATATTTGAGTTTTGTAGTAGCACAATTTTTTTGTGTTGGTGTTTTTATTTGGAAACCGAAACCGGAACGAAACCGTAACCGAAACCGAAATAAATGTTGAAGAACGAAACCGGAACCGAAACCGAAACACGTTACAAAACCGGAACCGAAACCGGAACTTTATTTTAATCGGTTCATACCTTGCTTTGAACTAATTTCCTGGCTACCTAGGCTCTCGAAACATAGCAACTAGTTAATATGATGGCAATTCAATGTGTACAAATCAAAATTCTAATAAGTGGCGCGTTGAAAGTCTCTGAAACCTTGAGATCGATTTTTGAGTAACTTCCACGCAAAGCTAAAGACTTGAAACATGACACCTGCTTGGTTTCTTGTAGGCAGTCCTAAAAAATATAAAATAAAAAGATGATACACATTTTTTAAAGAATATCTTGATATGAATGCTGAAAACCTACTCTCAAATATGAATGAAATACAAAAATTTCACACGGATTTCGTAATTTTTTCTCACTTTTTATTATCACCTGGCAATACTGCTTATCAGAAACCACTCGTACCGTTTGTAGAAATTCCAATAAAAAGAAAAAATTTTAAAATTTTTCTTAGTTTAAAAATTTTTAATACACTGAGAAAAATGCAGGGGAAATTTTAGTATAGATTCGCACAGCTAGAAAAAAACGGTTTTTTCAGGAGGATAGAGGAGCTTTTTCTGAACACAAATATATAATCTTAGCGTAAGAGCGTTATATTTACTGAGATAATGGTTGTTGAAGTTTTGCAAATTTTGCATGGCACTATAGGTAACTAACGCACAATTTTTTAAATTTCACGCATTTTTCCGCATAATGGTACCATAACACTTATGAATTGCATATGATTAACAGAAAATAATATTGATATGTATAAATATTCATCTATTTTCACAAAATTATAAATTTTCACCATCGCACAGCTATACACAGATATTTCACGACAAATTTGTTGTCAAAGAAGGATGTTGCCACACTTAAACAAAAAATAAAAAAAAAAAACATATTTTTTTAAGAATACTTCGCCCAAAAAAGAAAATGCAAAATTTTCACGGTTCAACACCTTTCAGCGTAGGCGGCCTTCGGCCGCGCTTATTTAAAATAACCCTGGGCTACGCCATCCCATGTCCGGACGTGTGCACCAACTGCGGCTACCGCCGCAGTGAGTACTTCTGCGTAGTAAACCCATTTGGCGGAGTCCGGACGTGTGCTCTAACCGTGGCTACCGCCACGGTGAGTCCTTCTGCGTAGTACACCCATTTATTTTAGTATAGGTGAGGCTTGCAAACCCTATTCAAATACTTAATTGGTGCGCATGAAAAGTATTGTAAGCCTTATTATTTTTTATTAAAATTTTTTGGATGTGGCAATACTCTTTCAATGTCAAAAACAGTACATACATATACAGCTATTGTCAGAGCTTTAGCGCACTTAACATTGTACTGAAAAATAGTACAGTAACTTTAAAGATAATACGAATTGCACCAAAAGTTTTGAGGCTTAACAATAGTATTGTATTGCTCTCTTCAAATTACAAAAGAATTTTCATTATAATTCTTTCATATTTGTTTTTGCTAAGTTTTTCTTCACATCCGTCTAAAGTGCATTGGACATCGATTTAGCGCATTTACGCCTGTTTTGTTATTACTTGGGATTGGTTGAAAAAGTTAATAGTTTTTTGGTTAATATTTAATAAATAACCTCTTCTCTGATAATTTTGTTAAATTTCCGGGAGGAAAATACTGGTCGGTTTGACAAAAAAGAACCTTTTTTAATCAGGGATCGATCAAGGGCAAAATTTCAAGAATTTTTTTATGTTTTCGAGAAAAATGGTGTACAATGACATCAGAGATGTGAGTTCGGATCCTAATTTGTCAAATCATAACAAAAAACGTAAAGATCCCCCTCGTAAAACTTTTCCCCGAGGGGATAGAATGTTTGCAAGAAAGGGTAAAATGCATCCTTTTGAGTCCTTACCATTGAAAGTGGTTAAAATAGTTTCGGAATTGTGCTCAACTGTGTCCAGAAAACTTATACGAAGACCCCTAAATGAAAATAAAAAGTATGGGCGCACAAGCAGGAAAACGCGCCTCCTGTCAAAACAAGAACACTACACTAGACCGCTCCCTAAAGCTTCCAAGTTCTCACTATCATGTTTTCGGAGTACCGTAGATTGGTTTCTTGATTTTTTTCATGTTGCACACACTTTTCTCGCCAGGACTGATAATGTCTACTTTGGTTGCATCCGAAAAAAGTACAATTTCTCAAAATTCTACACCTTTGAGTATGTGGATTCATGAGAATGATAAAGGTGCTTTAATGTTCTTGTTTGAAAGGAGCGACGTTTTCCTGCTTATGCGCCAATACTTTTTATTTTCATTTAGGAGTCTTCGTATAAGTTTTCTTTACATAGTTGAGCACAATTCCGAAATTAGTTCAACCACGTTCAATGGTCCTTACAAGGGTGTTTTTTTCTCTTTCTTCCGAACATTTTATCGCCGAACTCACATTTCTGATGGCATTGTACACCATTTTTATCGAAAACATAAAAAAATTCTTGAAATTTTGCCCTTGATCGATCCCTGATTAAAAAAGGTTCTTTTTTGTCAAACCGACCAGTATTTTCCTCCCGGAAATTTAACAAAATTATCAGAGAAGAGGTTATTTATTAAATATTAACTAAAAAACTATTAACTTATTCAACCAATCCCAAGAAATAACAAAACAGGCGTAAATGCGCTAAATCGATGTCCAATGCACTTTAGACGGATGTGAAGAAAACCTTAGCAAAAACAAATATGAAAGAATTATAATGAAAATTCTTTTGTCATTTGAAGAGAGCAATACAATACTATTGTTAAGCCTCAAAACTTTTGGTGCAATTCGTATTATCTTTAAAGTTACTGTACTATTTTTCAGTACGATGTTAAGTGCGCTAAAGCTATGACCATAGCTGTATATACATACAAAAAAAGCGTGCAAAATTTACTAACTTTAACAACGTTTTACTGGAGAACTATAAACCGCCTGACTCTAAGACCTATATATTTGTGATCTGGAGAACTCCCTCTTTCATTCCATACCAAAAACAGTCCAAAATTCGTGCGAGTCTACACTAAATCGCACCCGAAATGCATTAAATGTTGTGACAATATCACTATTGATAGCGACGAGTTTGATGCAATATTCATTCAGAATGAGCGAGTTATCAAATACTATTTGCTCCCAATTAAAAGTAAAATGACATGCCAACCATTTCGATATGTTGTACTATTTTTTATATTTATGGATAGAATACTAATATATTTGAACGGCATGTCAATATCTATGGTCGTGATATGAATTTCTATTGTCGGTATATCCATATCCGTATTTACTGCATAGTAATAATGGTAGAGACAGCGTATTAATATATATGGGCGAAATGTAAATTTTTCTTGGACGCATAATCATAATAGTTCAACAATTTTTACTATGGATTTTCTAACAACATTACAACTTGTTGGAGCGGTTTTTTTAAATTCAAGATTTTTTGAATTTCTTATGATTGAACATTTTTCTAAAAATTGTATAATATGCCGTAGCCGAATGGTAGAATACTGGGCTAACGTGCCAGAGGAGCATGGTTCAAGTCCCACTGAAACCAGATGTCAAATTATATAAAATTTTGTTTTTTTAAACTATTTAGAATTTATCAATAGTTTATATGGATACACACAGAAATATTTCTTACATTTTTAGTTAACATGATTCATGTTAAATCAACATGAACACCTCTTGTACGTAAAACAAAAACAATTTCGGAAAATCAACACGAACATTTTAACATGAAGCGTATGGTTAAAATAACATTTAGTACTTCTGCATTAGAATTACATTAGTGTGTATCCCTTACACTAAATTCGGTTTGTTTTAACATGAACAAGTATTGTTTTCGATTGCCATCTGTTCCCCATCAAAGCTTGTGAACAGAATTGTTCTCAAAAGAACAGAATTTAAGTCAGTGTGTAGATACCGACTTCATGAAAAGTTGTAGATATTATAAATAATTAATATATTGTGAAATTTACAGTTTCTTAACTTGCGAATAAGTTGTGAAGTTTTGCAAAAAGTTTTGGGTAAGTAATTTGTGTTGTTTTTCATATTTTGTAAACGCTTCCTGCTAAAACACGTCCAAAAATGTCGGGGTAGGTTAAAAACAACGCGCACTATACATAAATACCATGGAAGCGCTTTAGGATTATGGATACCGGGTAGAAAAGGCGTCGTTTGATACTTATCCCTACATTAATTGGACGTGTGCTACCAGTTTTACAATCGCTTGGATAATTTAAAGAGCTTTCAATGAACCAATTTTTATTTAATTTTCAGATTGGGGCTTGTTGTTGCTGTTTCAATTTTTATTTAATGTGATATCAATAATTATGGATGTTCCATCCATAGATTTCCCTCCGTGTAATAGGAGCTTAATAAACCTTTTATATTTTTTATGAATAAGGGGGGTTAGACTTTTTCCTAACTTGTTTTTTATTTTTTAGTTTTCTATGTGTTGCAGGACCCGCTTTAGTGAAGGCCTCTGATCCGACCGTGGTTTCCATACATTTTAAATTCAATAAAGAACATTGTTTGGGATGCAAAGCGAAAGTATACAAATAAATTGGCTGGAGAAGGTGACGTACCATATAAACAGATACAGGGATAAATGTATTCATATACATACATACATACATAAATATCTATACGTTCGTACATATATAAAAAAAATACATAAATTCAAAAACAAAAACAAACCTTACCTTGTATTGCATTAAATGGCTGACCTACATTCGCATTGCATTGAGAACTACAGCCGGTGTTTTCTATTTTTGTTGTGGATTTTGCTATTCTCCATTGCTTGTATAGCGTGGTGTCTCACTCTAACATACCATTTTCAAGCCCAACATGGCGCAGCATTAAATCGGTAAACAACAATTTGCAGTGCAACATAAAAAGATACATATGTATGTATAAACTTGGCTTATATACTGCTGTATATGTTCTGCTAGAAGGTGAATTCTAGTTGGCGGGAAACGTTATGTCGCCGCTTGTTTACGTTATTGGGCTGCACATTTTTTCATTTCATTTTCAATGACAAGTAGTGTTGCCACTTTGTTGATTTTAAGACAATTTTTATATATGGTTAATATTTTGAGATCGTAATTGCGCTATTTTAACTTTTTTGGTTTTGCATGTCCTATATTATAATTATTTGCTCTTCAGACACCCATAAGCCCTGGCCATCACATTTCTCAAGTACAGTTGGGTATATTCTAGTATTTGTGGTCACAAGTCACAATCGCATACATCTGTGTGACGGCTTATGATAAGCAGTGTTACCAAGTGAAATAGTCCGGTCAAAGTAAACATAAAAAATAATGGTCAATTAGCAAAAATTGCAACGATACAAATTTTTATAGAGAGCTTATGTTCAGGAAGAAAACTTCAAAAGTCCTCATCGATCCAATGTGTATTAAAAAAGTTTTTCGAGGTCAAAGGTCAACAAACAAAAAAATTCACATGGGCCCATGGCGATTATGGTTAATTGGATAATTTCAAGCAGTTTTGCCGAAGAAACTATAGGTCTAACATGAATTTCGAGCTAGCGGATTTTTCAAACATATTTTTTTTTTCTTAAAAAAGTGATTCACTTGTTAAAAAGCTGTGTTGAAAACTAAAAAAATTCATTCTATATATGCATTTGGGGGTTTTTTGAGACGATAAACCCATTTCCGACATTCAATTTTTATTTTGGCGTCCGCCAGAGGGCGTTTCCGTCCTTTTATTTTTTTATTTTTTTTTATTTTTTTGTTTTAAGTAATTACCTCGTTGAAAAGCTGTATTGAAAACTAAAAAAAAATCATTCTATATATGCATCTGGGGGTTTTTGGGGTCGATAAATCCATTTCTGACATTAGTTTTTTCTTTTTACGTCCGCCAGAGGGCGTTTACGTCCTTTTTGGATTTTATCTTTATTTTTACGTGGTTCACTTGTAGAAAAGCTGTATTGAAAACAATAAAAAAACATTCTATATGTGCATCTGGGGGTTTTTAGGGTTGATAAATCCATTTCTGGTATTGATTTTTTATTTTGACGTCCGCCAGAGGGCGCTTCCGTCCATTTTTTGAATTTTAACACCTTTTTCCGAAAATCAGCAACAATGATCCGAAAATCTATGAAATTCGACTTCTCATAATGCAATTTCTTTTTTTTAAATAGACTAACACCTCGATTCTATATTCTTGTTAAATTGTCAAGATACAAATTTTTGTATCAAGTATTTTGAATTTTGCGTAAAAAACCAGTTGTATTTTATTAAAACTAATTTCAAATTATTATTTTTTCAGCAGAATTCAAAATATTTGATACAAATATTTGGTTTTTTATCAAGATTGATAATTATAACTCCGATGGTTTGCTGGGTACTGTTTATTTACATTGTATTACAAATGACACACTTGATCCCGCTACTTTTCATTTCTATACTGTGTTTGCTATAGTTTTCGCGTCAATTGAAATTGATAATAAACAAAAAAAAATCAACCAATAAATCAAGAAAAAAAGTTTTTAAGAAAACTAAAAGGTATGTATTAAAACAGTAATAAAAAAGTGCATGGTGGAAGTTAAAAAGAATAGTTTGGTTTTGTGCAAAAAAAAATATTTGTTTGCTTAGTTTTTGTTTTTGTTTGATATTAGGTTAACGGTGCTTTTTTAACATCAAAGTTATACGTAGAGTTTATGTATGCGTGATATTTTTTTTAGTTTGATTTCGCACCGTTAACCTAATACCAAACAAAAACAAAAACTAAGCAAACAAATATTTTTTTTGCACAAAACCAAACTATTCTTTTTAACTTCCACCATGCACTTTTTTATTATTACATAATAACTGTTTTAATACATACCTTTTAGTTTTCTTAAAAACTTTTTTTCTTGATTTATTGGTTGATTCCTTTTTGTTTATTATCAAATTCAATTGACGCGAAAACTATAGCAAACACAGTATAGAAATGAAAAGTAGCGGGATCACGTGTGTCATTTGTAATACAATGTAAATAAACAGTACCCAGCAAACCATCGGAGTTATAATTATCAATCTTGATAAAAAACCAAATATTTGTATCAAATATTTTGAATTCTGCTTAAAAAATAATAATTTGAAATTAATTTTAATAAAATACAACTGGTTTTTTACGCAAAATTCAAAATACTTGATAAAAAAATTTGTATCTTTTCGGAAAATGGTGTTAAAATTCAAAAAATGGACGGAAGCGCCCTCTGGCGGACGTCAAAATAAAAAATCAATACCAGAAATGGATTTATCAACCCTAAAAACCCCCAGATGCACATGTAGAATGTTTTTTTTTATTGTTTTCAATACAGCTTTTCTACAAGTGAACCACGTAAAAATAAAGATAAAATCCAAAAAGGACGCAAACGCCCTCTGGCGGACGTAAAAAGAAAAAACTAATGTCAGAAATGGATTTATCGACCCCAAAAACCCCCAGATGCATATATAGAATGATTTTTTTTTAGTTTTCAATACAGCTTTTCAACGAGTGAAATACTTAAAACAAAAAAATAAAAAAAAAAAATAAAAAAAAATAAAAGGACGGAAACGCCCTCTGGCAGACGTCAAAATAGAAAATGAATGTCGGAAATGGGTTTATCGACTCAAAAAACCCCCAAATGCATATATAGAATGAATTTTTTTTAGTTTTCAACACAGCTTTTTAACAAGTGAATCACTTTTTTAAGAAAAAAAATACGTTTGAAAAATCCGCTAGCTCGAAATTCATGTCAGACCTATAGTTTCTTCGGCAAAAACGCTTGAAATTATCCAATTAACCACAATCGCCATGGGCTCCTGATGCAAAAAAAATCGACCCGCTCTAATGTACATCGATGCTTCGACTTGGTTAGAAGTTTTCTAATATGTGTATATTTTTCTAATTACGTGCATATTTTTGAACAAGGAAAAGATGTTGGTCCAATTTACTTTTGTTTTTGGACAAGTGAGAAACCGAAATAACGTTTAAACGTTCAAAACTTCACAATTTTTATAAAAACATCGATGTATCGATACATCAAATATTTACGTGACCATAAAATCGAAATTTTTCTGACATCTTTAAACCGTAGATTCGTTTCTGAGAGGTTGTGTTTAATTATATTGAGAATAGCTTAAGAGTTTGTGTTTGTAACTTTACCGTCAGGTTTTTTATTTGCTTGCAAGAGCTATTGCAAAACACTACAAAAATAATACTCAACATTAATATATAAGATGTAGAAACAATGTAATGAATGATGTGTTAAATTCGCGCGAATTTTACACATCATTCATTACATTGTTTCTACATCTTATATATTTTTTTCGACATTTTTTCATTCGACATTTTTTTTCGACCTGTTGTGTTTTCGGCAAATTTTTTTTCGACATTTTTTTTTCGACATTTTTAGTTTCGACTTTTTTTTCGACATATCGTACCAGACCCAAAAATTCTAACGCAACCATTTTTTTGTTGAGAACTGATGTTCACCCACATAAAGAAAACTGCCACAACCAGTACTCTGAGATTGCACATCAAATTATTTAAAAAATATTAAAAACTGAAAAAACGTCTTGAAATTAAGTATGATAATAAATTGCAATGTTGTGCAATCCCCGTTGGTATCAACATAAATTTGTTTAAAGTGTGCTCAAACACATTCACACACACACAAAACTTTTTGAGATGCAAATAAAAAATTAACTGAGATCAGGAAAGGGATCAAATGGCACGTCGCTGAGTGCACACCGGCTGCCTGTAGCTAGTATCTATTGCCAGTTATCAAGCGAGAATTGGTGGTTATTGTTCGCGCACCGGCTCAGAAGACGTCTGTGCGCCTAAAAAAAAACCGCGTGTAGCCAGTACACGTGAAAGAAGTTAACTTCTTTAGTTCAGAAATAACGAATTATGCATAAGATGTATTCGAGAATAGTTTAGATTCACAAAATCTTACTTCCGGGAAGTGGACCAGGGAAACGATCCATTCGAAAATATCTTATATATGGCGCATTTTCCTTAAAATTGGGTACATGGGTAGAATTAGGCCTAAATTAACAGGGGCCAATACCAATGGGATATAGAGGAAGAGGGGCGTGGTAGAAGGAAAGAGGGCAATGAAGAGCAAAAGGGAGGGAGATAGGAAAGAGAGTTGTACGAAGAAAGATAGGAAGACTAGGTGGCAAGCCTGCTTGAGATTTAAATATTTGGAACGCGGTCGCAAATACCTTTCACTTGATACCCATATTGGCATATCTTGCTCAATATTAAAAAAATAGTGTAATGGAGTGTGGTTGCTAAGTGACCTTGCTCAATCCCGACTCTTGCGTCCTCGTTCGTGCACTCTGGGCAACGGGAGCTACCTAGGCTCGCGGCAGAAAGAGAGGGAGCCCCGGTGGGGCCACTCTGACATACTTGGTTTAAGGGCTCACCGAGGTTTTTGCGCAGCGTCTGTTCACCATGAGGTGCGGCTGCAAGCGGGCGTCTGTCTTGAAGCAAGCGGCTCGCTATATAAATGTGTAAATATTTTCCAAAAACCCCGAAACGGGTTGTGCGCTGGGTTTGGGACCCGCCACGTAAAAAATTTAGTCCAATGAAAAATAAATTAAAGCCTCGGATGAGAACCCCCTTTAATGTTGACGACCCGGCAAAACGAATAAGGCATAATGATTTGGATATTAGGGCATGTACCGGGAATGTCCGGACCCTTTCAAGGGACGGTACCGCTGCCCGACTGGTTGATGTCCTCGTTAACGCAAAGGCTGACATCACTGCCCTGCAGGAAATGCGATGGACGGGACAAGGAAAGACGACCATCGGACCTTGTGACGTATACTACAGTGGCCAGACACGCGGCAAAGCGCGTGGTGTAGGATTCGTGGTGGGAAAGAGACTTCGCCGCCAAGTACTAGCGTTCACCCCCGTGGACGAGCGTCTCGCTGCGATCCGCATCAAAGCGAAATTTTTCAACATAACATTTATCTGCGCCTATGCGCCGACTGAGGAGACGGACGACGCAGAGAAGGACTCCTTCTACGATAAACTTGAACAGACTTATGATCGCTGCCCCCAACATGATATCAAAATCGTGCTCGGCGACTTTAATGCGAAGGTGGGCAAGGAAGGAGTCTTTGGTCCAACAGTTGGAAAATTGAGTCTCCATGATATAACATCCCCCAACGGCACTAGGTTGATTGATTTCGCTGCTGCTCGCAATATGGTCATCAGTAGTACCAGGTTCCAGCATAAACGAATACACCAAGCCACATGGCTGTCTCCTGATCAAAGAACAAGAAACCAGATTGATCATGTCATGATCGACGGCAGACATAGCTCCACCGTTCTGGACGTGCGTACCCTTCGTGGTCCCAATATTGACTCGGACCATTATCTTGTTGCAGCCAAGATACGCACACGCCTCTGTGTAGCAAAGAAAGTGCGCACAGTAACGGAAGGAAAGTTTGACGTCGAGAAGCTGCGCACGACACAGACAGCTGACAATTTCTCCACTCGACTCTCACACCTGCTATCGGAGAGCAATCCTCGACCTAACGATGCAACCGAGCAATGGAAGCATATCTCTCACTCATTACGTACCGCCGCTGAGGCCACTATAGGGTTCCAGCGAGCCCGCAAAAACAACTGGTACGATGAGGAATGCAGCACTGCCTCGGACAAAAAGGACGCTGCCTACAGGGAGACGTTGCGAACGGGCGCAACCCGCAGTGTATGGCAACGCTATCGTGAGGCAAAGAAGGAAGAGAGACGCCTTTTCAGAAAAAAGAAACGTGAGGCCGAAAGGCGTGAGTGTGAGGAGCTTGAGATGCTGGCTGACAGGAATGATGCCCGAAAATTCTATGAAAAGATCCGGCGGATGACGAAAGGTTTTAAGACCGGGGCAAGTTCCTGTAAGGACAATAATGGCGACCTGATAACCGACGTACAGAGTGTACTTAAATTATGGAGGGAGCACTTCTCCTCACTGCTAAATTGCGAGGGAGACGTCGAACCCGATACCCCAATCCCTGACGATGGAAAAGTCGTCCCACCACCTGACGATGATGAAGTGAGGATAGCTATATCCCGGCTGAAAAACAACAAAGCGCCTGGAAAAGACGGACTGCCCGCCGAGCTGTTCAAACACGGAGGCGAAGAGCTGGTAAAAAGCATGCATCAGCTCTTATGCAGAATATGGTCAGACGAGTGCATGCCTCCAGATTGGAATTTAAGTGTGCTCTGCCCAATCCACAAGAAAGGCGATCCCGCTAACCGCACCAACTACCGCGGAATCAGCCTTCTTAATATCGCGTATAAGGTTCTTTCTAGCGTATTGTGTGAAAGACTGAAGCCCATCGTAGACAAGCTGATTGGACCTTATCAGTGTGGCTTTAGACCTGGTAAGTCTATCATCGACCAGATTTTCACGATACGCCAAATCCTGGAGAAGACCCATGATAAAAGAATCGACACACACCATCTCTTTGTCGATTTCAAAGCCGCTTTTGACAGCGCAAAAAGGAGTTGCCTGTATGCCGCCATGTCTGAATTTGACTTCCCTGCAAAGCTTATACGGCTTTGCCAAATGACGTTGAGCAATACTAACAGCTCCGTCAGAGTCGGGAAGGACCTCTCTGAGCCATTTGAAACCAAACGAGGCTTCAGACAGGGCGACTCCCTTTCGTGCGATTTCTTCAACCTGATGCTGGAGAAGATAATTCGAGCAGCAGAGCTAAACCGCAATGGTACAATCTTTTACAAGAGCGTGCAATTGCTGGCGTATGCCGATGATATTGATATCATTGGCCTTAACAACCGCGCCGTAAGCGCTGCCTTCTCTGGACTGGATAAAGAAGCGAAAAAAGTGGGTCTTGCGGTCAACGAGGACAAGACGATGGCCCTTGGAGTATTTGAGAGAAAAGTTCTCCGGAAGATTTATGGTCCTTCCCGTGATGCCGACGGCGAGTATCGAAGGAGATTTAACGATGAGCTGTACGAGCTTTACGCAGATCTGACCATAGTCCAGCGAATTAAAGCCCAAAGGCTCCGCTGGCTGGGTCACGTCATGCGAATGGACAAAGAAGCTCCAGCCCAGAAGGTTTTCCAATCGTCACCCGAATTCGGCAGCAGAGGAAGGGGGAGGCCTCGACTGAGATGGAAACAACAGGTGGAGGATGACTTGAACTCCCTTGGGGTTTCCAATTGGCGTCAGTTATCGCTAAAAAGGAATGACTGGCGTGCTTTGATAGGCGACGGCCAAAATCGCTTAGGCGGTTAAGCGCCAATAAATGATGATGATGAGGTGGCAACCCTTTGAACCGCCCCAAGTGGCAACCGCCATGTATATAGTCTTAGAATTATTCATACTAATAATAATGCCAAATTTAATACAAAACGGCAAAGCGGTTCCGAGATACTATAAGGAAAAATAAGTAAAATACGGTTTGGGGGCAACCCTTCTTGAGATTTACATATTTGGAATACGGTAGAAAATACCTTTCATTTGATAACCATATTGGCATATTCTGCTCAATATTTAAAAAAATTGAGATAGGTGGCAACCCCGTGAATCGCCGCCCACCCGTATAATCTTAGAAAGAATCATATTATCTATAATGTCAACCTTTCTCCAAATCGGTCGAGCGGTTCTCGAGATATAGAGAAAAATAAATAAAATGCGGTTATGTGGCAACCCTGCATGAGATTTCCATATTTGGAATACGGTCGAAAATACCTTTAATCTGATACCAGTATTGGCATATCTTGCTCAATATTTAAAAAAAATTTAGACTTTTGGCAACCTTGTGAACAGCTCCAAGTGGCAACACCCACGCATATAATCTTAGAATGAATCATACTATCTATAATGCCAAACTTTATCCACATCGGTCAAGCGGTTCCCGAGATATCAATAAAAATAAATAAAATGCGGTTAGGTGGCAATCCTGCCTGAGATTTCCATATTTGGAATACGGTCGAAAATACCTTTCATTTGATACCCATATTGGCATATCTTGCTCAATATTTAAAAAAAATTGAGATAGGTGGCAACCCTGTCAACCGCCCCAAGTGGCAACACCCACGCATATAATCTTATGCTATGGATACACACACGGATATTATCTCCAATAAATCTTCTTTAATCACATCCAAAATTTACCCTGATACACACAAAATTGAAGATTAACAGCATTGATAATTACTACTTTGGTTGTTATTGCACCATATTCTTACCTACCTCGGCGACATCTAGCTGTCGAAAGTCGGATCTTACAAACCAGCGCGACGCCTATCTGTCAGCTACCCTTAATTTCCTAAAGTTTCTTGCTGTTGTTGTCTATTTATGTACAGAGTGTTGCCAGTGCAAATTTTTTAAAACTGCTCAAATCTTCTTAATTTTTGGGAGTTTATAATGAAGATTATGCTCAAGTTAACTCCCAAAAGCGCAGTTAATTCGGAATTTGCGCTAATGTATCAGCCGTATTAGAATGAATCATACTATCTATAATGCCAAATTTTATCAACATCGGTCAAGCGGTTCCCGAGATATCAATAAAAATAAATAAAATGCGGCTAGGTGGCAACCCTAGGTGCCAACCCTGCTTGAGATTTACATATTTGGAATACGGTCGATAATACCTTTCATTTGATACCCATATTGGCATATCTTGCTCAATACTTAAAAATAATTGAGATAGGTGGCAACCCTGTGAACCGCCCCAAGTGGCAGCACCCACGCACATAATCTTAGAATGAATCATACTATCTATAATGCCAAACTTTATCCAAATCGGTAGAGCGGTTCCAGAGATATGGAGAAAAATATGTAAAATGCGGTTAGGTGGCAACCGTAGGTAGCAACCCTGCTTGATATTTACATATTTGGAATACGGTCGAAAATACCTTTCATTTGATACCAATATTGGCATATCTTGATCAATATTTAAAAAAAAATTGAGATAAGTGGCAACCCTGTCAACTGCCCCATGTGGCAAAACCCACGCATATAATGAGCGGTTCCCGAGATATATGAAAAACGCCTACTCCTGAAAGTCTGCAACACACGCCTGAAAGTCGGCTACAATTTCTATAACTTCCGTTTATCGTCATCCATTTTTTCAAATTTTACTCTCAATCAAAACTTCATTTCGCCGCCTAAGAAGTTAACTTCAAAAATAAAATTCGACGTCAACAACCGGCAACTTGGCATATTGCGGTCTACCAATCAGTTCGCACGCTTAAATAAATTAAAAAATTTGAAAGCTTGTATCGCACATACCACTTCACTTGATTGGGGCTTGCCGGTTTGCCTTGTGTTCTTCAAATTTTTTAAACGCAGCCAGCAATGTTGCACGCGAATCGTCGGAATTCTTTTTGTACAATATGTCGCTTTGGTGCCTTGCGCTCCGTATACCGACTATGCACCGTTCACTGTCCCCACTCACCAGCTACATTATGTAACATACATTTTTTTTTATTTTATATACCGGTAAATTGGAATAGCGCACACTTTTGTAGGCGCTCTAAAGCACCTGTGCGCACGGCGCTCTTGGCCAATGCGAACGCGAACGTGAGCTCAAACATGAAGGCATAAAGCTTTCGGCAGAATCAGTCCGCCAATACGTCAGCTGCGTCACGTACGTCAATTTTAGAGCAATTTCTACTTTGACGTATCCGTCTTATCTGGCGTTACGCATACAAACATCCGCAGTCTACTTTGCTGTCAGTTATTTCGACGTACGTGACGTACGTCACGGATTGATTCTGCTGAACGCTTAACAAACCAGAAAACACACCTTTAAAAATACAACAAACAAAAAAGTAAATTGGTAATATAAAACACATAATTAAAATTGAGCGCAATAATTGTTTTTTCTATGGCGTTACACCTAGTTATGGTTAGAAAAATTTATAAGAAGAAGACATGGTAAAATTATGTTTTAAGTCTAAAGATTTGTATGGTATGCCAAGGCAACAATAACAAGCGGAAAGCTTTTCTAATTCACCATCTCTCTCTCTTTATGAGCTCATTTTTGAGTCAGAAATGAAGGTATTTCCCTTCCTGCAATGGTCGTGCGATATGAGCTAAATTTCAACTGTTTAGGAGTCATATCGTCGCTCGCATGACCAACTAACGAACTGACATTTACAAAATTTTACAGGAGAGCAATTTTAATATTTTTGACCCTTTATTCCATTGTCCCTGTCGAAAGGTATGCATGATATTTTCAGTCTGCTTTTCTAATTATGTACTCTGACGTCTTTATAAAGTATAGCAGTAGGCAAATGCGTTGAAAATGTTATGGCGTTTTCTGAGATAACGGTACTATACACAATCATATAATTTACACACAAGATGCGACATGCCTAAAGAAGTCCCATAGTGGTCCTAACTCAATTTCGGAAAAAATGTCAGTTCCGTTAGTTGGTCATGCGAGCGACGATATATGACTCTCATTGGCCTCCGAAAACGCCCATATAGAACCTGAATAGGAGTCATATGTGACAAATATACAAGCATCTTATCTTATCTTATGTTATCTCATCTGATCTTATATTATCTTACTAATATATAAAAACGTAAGTTTGTGACCGACTGCGGATGGTTGTGGTTCTTTAACGTCTGAACCAATGCACATTGGTCCCAAATCCAAAATTTGTGGCATAAACTCAATTTTTAAACTTTTGAGTGTTCAAAAAAGGCATGCATTTTCCAATAGTACATATATTATTACACCTTAAAACCAGTTTTATTCATTACATCTGGCAACCATTAGTTTCTGACAAGCCATCAAAGTCAGCTGTTTCGCCACAATAATATTAAAGTTTTGCGAATTTGTTTTTGCTGAGAACTATTAAGGTTGATTAAAAACAAGTGCACATTTTTATGGATAATACAGAAAAAAGTAAGTAGAATTTACTCATAACAAGTTTTTCCATGTTTATACGTGTATTAGGGTAGCTTTGAAGTGCTTTGCGAAAGGTATTTTATGTTAAAAAAATTTCATAACTTTTGTGTTTCGTAGACACAACGATTCACAAAAGTGAAGAGGCTATATTATTTAGTAAAGTGTATTTAATAAAGCCGTGTAGATATATTATTGCCGTTTTTGAAAAATTCGATATTTTTCCAGTGAACTTCTATCTCAGCAATTCCGAATTGTTCGACATTTGGGTATCAAATGAAAAAAAAGGAATCAATCTCGAAGTGGGTGTTTGAAAAAATAAAAGCAAGTCTCACAAAACGAAAAATTCTAGAAATTAACAAACAAATTACAAATTTTCACACTTATATTAAGAAATTTTTTAAAAAATTCAAAGGAGATATTGAAAGATTCAAAAGAAAACATCAGAAAAAGATTGTGTGAAGTCTAGTAAAGTAGGACGCCCCTGAAGTGTGCTAGTCTTCCACGCAGAGAACGAAGTGAGCTAGTCTTCCACGCTAACTGAACTGTGCTAGTCTTCGTTGGGAGCGACGAGATATTATTTTGTTTAGTTTCTTTTTTTGTATATTTAGTACAAACTTTTAATTTGGTGTTTACTTTTGTTCTGGAAAATTAATAAATATTTAATAATAATTAAAAAATTAACACAAATACCAAAAAGAAAAACAATATTGCGCTCTGAATTATAAAGGAATTTTTTAACAGGACTAAAATAAACGACGCTTTTGAGATGTTTTCACGTCATGGTAAGCGACGTGCATTTACTTGTTACCTAAGGTAAGTTTTTGTTGTGATCACCGGTGACTCACTGGCACAGAATGTGTTAAATTTGCGGATGTTACGTTTGAACGAATTCATTGATTTTTCAGAAGAAGTTAAGAAGTTGCGTTGCGGACGTACTTTTTCGTAATCTGCTATAAAACACGTAAGTTTTAAGGGGTCTTGTGTAAAGAAAACCTCCAAAAAAGTATTTCGACACACCCTATTAGTGTCTAATTTGGTTTTTAGAAATTTAAATTCGCTTATTTATTTGAAATTTACCTTAACATGTATTCAATTAAGCAAATTTTGACATCTTTTGCGATATCGTATCTCAAAAGGAAATATTTTTCATACCTGGAAGGAACACCCTACTAGCAGTCATGGTGGGCGTGGTCTTATTTATCAGATATTTGCTATTTTTTTTCCATATGCCATTGCTATAGGATTTGTCAACTTTCAACTGCGTAGCTGCATTGGTTGAATTTATGCCAAAAAAAATGGAATCGGGACCATTGTGCAATGCCCCGATCTTTACGAAATTTTGCAGACAAATTCTTAGGAGCATAAAGTCTGCAACAGGCATCATGAAATTTCGATACATTTATCGATAACATAGTTATCGGTCAAAACGTGGTTTGGAGTAAACTTTGGAATATTCGCACACAATTGGTATCAAACGAATGGGGAAGACCACAGCTTTCATTTGGACTTTGGTTAATTTCGATGTATTTAATCGATAACAGAGTTATCGGTCAAGATGTTGTTTCGGTAAACTTTAGAAAATTCGCACAAAATTGGTATCAAACGAATAGGGAAGACCACAGTTTTCATTTGGACTTTGTTTCATTTCGATATATTTATCGATAGCAGAGTTATCGGTCAAGATGTGGTTTCGGGGAAACTTTGGAATATTCGCACAAAATTGGTATCAAACGAATGGGGAAGACCACAGTTTTCATTTGGACTTTGGTTCATTTCAATATATTTATCGATAACAGACTTATCTGTCAAAATGTGGTTTCGGGTTAACTTTGGAATATTGGCACAAACTTGGTATCAAACGAATGGAGAAGACTACAATCTTAGTTTGGACAGAATTCGAAATCGGTCGAAATGTGGTTGCGCGTAAACTTTCGAATATTCGAAAGGGGAAGACAACAGCTTTCATTTAGACTCTGTTTCATTTCGATATATTTATCGATAATAGTTATCGGTCAAAACGTGGTTTGGGGTAAACTTTGGAACAGGGTTCGCATTTGCACGCACACACTCGGCACATGCACGTGTGCAAAAAAATGCTCACTAAATTTTTTGCTTTTGCACGTGATAGAGCGAGATCCCAGGGCCGCCAGACATCACTTATTTTCTGATGGATGAAAACAATACTGCTGGATAGTCCTCCCTGAAACTAGAACGAATGTGAAAATTTCAAAGCTGTACCTAGGTCTTGGGCCTAGATATCGGGGATCAAAGTCGCAAAAAAATGACCCTAACTTCACTTATTTTCTGATGGGTGATTTTCACATATTTGTCGTAGATTACCACCCCGCGTCAGTATCAAGTGTTGTTAGACCCGTACATGGTCTATGCTCCAGCCAGACACCCTAAGTTCGCGGATTTTCCTATGAAAATTAATTCCGTTTTAACAATTTAACAGATTTGGCCAACTTTGGCTGCTTTTAATTACCCAATTTTTTCCCATTTTTAGTAGAACGCTACCCCCAAGTATTATAAAGCATTTTTAAACATCGTCCCATGGCAAAAACTTCAGCCAGACACCTCAAAACTCGGGAATTTTCATAATTCTCACTGCGCTTTCACAGGTTTGAGCGGATTGGTCACACTTTGGCAGCTTTTAAATAGCAGATCTTTACACATGTGTCACAGAACACTACCCTTAAGTAGAATCAGCCATTTCCAGGCATCATCCCATGACAAAAACTTCAGCCAGACACCTCAAATTTCGGGAACTTTTCTTTTCCAATTACTTCGCTTTCTCTTGTTCAATCAAGTTTGTCCAACTTTTACTGCTTTTAAATGACGGATCTTTACACATGTGTTGTAGGACACTACCCTCAAGTAATATCAAGTATAGTTAGACTTCGTCCCATGGCAAAAACTTCGCCAGACACCTCAAAACTCGGGAAATTTTGTAATTCTTACATCGATTTCACTTGTTTAAGCTAGTTTGTTCAACTTTGGCTAAGTTTAAATGGCGGATCTTTGCTCATGTGTCGTAAAACACTACCCCTAAGTAGTACCAGGCATTTCCAGACTTCATCCCATGAAAAAAACTGCAGCCAGACACCTCAAAGCACAGGGACTTTTCAAACATGTGAACGCGCAGTAAGAATTATGAAAATTCCTCAGTTTTGGGGTGTCTGTCTGAAGTTTTTTCCATGAGACGAAGCCTAAAAATGCCTGATACTACTTACGAGTAGTATTCTGTGACACTTGTGTAAAGATCCGCTATTTAAAAGTAGCTAAAGTTGGGCCACCCTGCTCAAAAATGTGAAAGCGCAGTAAGAATTATGAAAATTCCTCAGTTTTGAGGTGTCTGGCTGAAGTTTTTTTCATGAGAAGAACCCTAAAAATGCCTGATGCTACTTGCGGTTAGTATTCTGTGACACGTGTGTAAAGATCCGCTATTTAAAAGCAGCCAAAGTGGGACCAACCCGCTCAAACATGTGAAAGCGCAGTAAGAATTATGAAAATTCCTCAGTTTTGGGGTGTCTGGCTGAAGTTTTTTTCATGAGAAGAACCCTAAAAATGCCTCATACTACTTGCGGTTAGCATTCTATGACACGTGTGTAAAGATCCGCTATTTAAAAGCAGCCAAAGTGGGAGCAACCCGCTCAAAAATGTGAAAGCGCAGTAATAATTATGAAAATTCCTCAGTTTTGGGGTGTCTGGCTGAAGTTTTTGTCATAGGGCGAAGTTTAAAAATGCCCGATACTACTTAAGGGTAGTCTTCTACGACACATGTGAAAAGATCTGCCCTTTAAAAGCAGCCAAGGTGGGACCAACCCGCTCAAACATGTGAACGCGTAGTAAAAATTAGGAAAATTCCTCAGTATTGGGGTGTCTGGCTGAAGTGTTTTCCATGAGACGAAGCCTAAAAATGCCTGATACTACTTACGAGTAGTATTTTGTGACACGTGTGTAAAGATCCGATATTTAAAATTAGCTAAATTTGGGCCACCCTGCTCAAAATGTGAAAGCGCAGTAAGAATTATGAAAATTCTTCAGTTTTGAGGTGTCTGGCTGAAGTTTTTTTCATGAGAAGAAGCCTAAAAATGCCTGCTACTACTTGCGGTTAGTATTCTGTGACACGTGTGTAAAGATCCGCTATTTAAAAGCAGCCAAAGTGGGACCAACCCGCTCAAACATGTGCAAGCGCAGTAAGAATTATGAAAATTCCTCAGTTTTGGGGTGTCTGGCTGAAGTTTTTGTCATAGGGCGAAGGCTACAAACATCTGATACCACTTAAGGGACGTCTTCTACGATACATGTGAGAGGATCTGCTCTTTAAAATCAGCCAAAGTTGGACCAACCTGCTTAAACAAGTGAAATCGCAGTAAAAATTAGGAAAATTCCTCCGTTTTGGGGTGTCTGGCTGAAGTTTTTGTCATGGGGCGAAGTCTAAAAATGACTGATATCAATTAAGGGTAGTGTTGTACAACACATGTGTAACGATCCGCCATTTAAAAGCAGCCAAAGTTGTTTAAACCCGCTTAAACATGTCTAAGCGCAATAAAAATGATGAAAAGTCCTTGTGCTTTGAGGTGTCTGGCTGCAGTTTTTTTAATGGGATGAAGTCTGGAAATGCCTGATACTACTTAGAGGTAGTGTTTTACGACACACGTGCAAAGATCCGTCATTTTAACATAGCTAAAGTTGAACAAACTCGCTTAAACAAGTGAAATCGTTGTAAGAATTACAAAAATTCCTGAGTTTTCAGGTGTCTGGCTGAAGTTTTTGCCATGGGACGAAGTCTAAGAATACTTGATATTACTTGAGGGTAGTGTCCTACAATACATGTGTAAAGATTTAAAAGCAGTAAAAGTTGGACAAACTTGATTGAACAAGAGAAAGCAAAGTAATTGGAAAAGAAAAGTTCCCGAACTTTGAGGTGTCTGGCTGAAGTTTTTGTCATGGGATGATGCCTGGAAATGGCTGATTCTACTTAAGGGTAGTGTTCTGTGACACATGTGTAAAGATCCGCTATTTAAAAGCTGCCAAAGTGTAACCAATCCAATCAAACCTGTGAAAGCGCAGTGAGAATTATGAAAATTCCCGAGTTTTGAGGTGTCTGGCTGAAGTTTTTGCCATGGGATGATGTCTAAAAATGCTTGATAATACTTGAGGGTAGTGTTCTACAAAAAATGGGAAAAAATTGGGTAGTTAAAAGCAGCCAAAGTTGGCCAAATCTGTTAAATTGTTAAAACGGAATTAATTTTCATAGGAAAATCCGCGAACTTAGGGTGTCTGGCTGGAGCATAGACCATGGTGCGGGTCTAACAACACTTGATACTGACGCGGGGTGGTAATCTACGACAAATATGTGAAAATCATCCATCAGAAAATAAGTGAAGTTAGGGTCATTTTTTTTATTGGTTTCATCCATCAGAAAATAAGTGATGTCTGGCGGCCCTGGGATCTTGGTCTATGAGTGTGCATTTTCAAACACAGCACATGCACGTGTGTGTGTTTTTGATACAAAATATTTATGCACACGCTCATGTGTGTGCAGTTTGTTTAAAGTACTTGCACATATATTCGTGCACATGAGCATACACATTTCAATACGAGTATGTGCACTCCATAGCTAATATATGCATATGTCGGCTTTAACCGACCACTATTATACAGATACATAGATCATGTGACCATTATCCGATGAGGAACGAAACCGTGATTTTTTGCAAGCGATGGCAGTCGTCAAACGGCACCACCAATGATAGTTACTTATTTATGCTGAAATTATTTTAGTTTTATGTAAATCAGGCTTAAGTGGAGTATAATCGAAGTCTAAACGTCACGCAACTGAAGTATTGGCGGACTGATTCTGTTTCCCGCTTAAGGATTCTTATGAAAAGGATATATCGGGAAAAGTTCTGAAGCCAAAACATCAACCTGCACCTATCTTTTCTCAACCACCCTCCCCTATAAAATTGCAGAAAGTCAGCATTTCTTGCCCTAGCTGCCGTAGACGGTGCGATTATTTGCCCAGATAAATGGCAATAACAAACAAAAACAGTATACTATCTGTCACTTTCTAACACATGTATATCAGGCACGATAGGGATACACAATTTTGACATATCATATGGCGGCAGTGTTTTCTTCTTCTGAAGACATGCAGGGTGACACTGAACATTTTAAGTGTGCAGCAATTTAACAGGCGAAGTTAAAATTAGAAATATGTTCCACTACGAAATGGCAACACTTTCGCCAAGATGTGTGAAGATCTGCTATTTAAAAGTAGTCAAAGTTTGTGAAATCCACTTAAACATGTGAAAGCGCAGTAAAAATTAGTGAAATTTCCCGAGTTTTGAGGTGTCTGGCTGAAGTTTTTGCCATGGGACGAGGTCTAAAAATTACTGAAACTACTTAAGGGTAGTGCCCTACGACACATGTGAAAAGATCTATCATTTAAAATTAGTAAAAGTGGGAAAAACAAGAGAAAGCAAATTAATAGGAAAATTAAAGTTCTCGAACTTTCAGGTGTCTGGCTGAAGTTTTTTCCATGGGATTATGTCTAGAAATGCTTGATTCTACTTAAGGATAGTATTTTACGACACATGTGTGAAGATCTGCTATTTAAAAGTAGTCAAAGTTTGTCAAATCCACTTAAACATGTGAAAGCGCAGTAAAATTTAGTGAAATTTCCCGAGTTTTGAGGTGTCTGGCTGAAGTTTTTGCCATGGGACGAGGTCTAAAAATTACTGAAACTACTTAAGGGTAGTGTCCTACGACACATGTGAAAAGATCTATCATTTAAAATTAGTAAAAGTGGGACAAACAAGAGAAAGCAAATTAATAGGAAAATAAAAGTTCTCGAACTTTCAGGTGTCTGGCTGAAGTTTTTTCCATGGGATGATGTCTAGAAATGCTTGATTCTACTTAAGGGTAGCATTTTACGACACATGTGTAAAGATTTGTTATTTAAAAGAGGCCAAAGTTGGTCAAATCCGCTTAAACATGTGAAAGCGCAGTAAAAATTAGTGAAATTTCCCGAGTTTTGAGGTGTCTGGCTGAAGTTTTTTCCATGGGACGAAGTCTAAAAATTCCTGATACTACTTGAGGGTAGTGTTCTACAAAAAATGGGAAAATATTGGGTAGTTAAAAGCAGCCAAAGTGGCGCAAATGCGTGAAATTAGTAAAACAGAATAAATTTCCATAGGAAAATCCGCGAACTGGGGGTGTCCGGCTGGAGCCTTGTCACTGGTACGGGTCTAACAACACTTGATACTGACGCGGGGTGATAATCTACGTCAAATATGTGAAAATCATCCATTATAAAATAAGTGAAGTTAGGGTAATTTTTTGGCGACTTTGACCCCCGATTCCTAGGCCCTTGTCATAGGTACAGCTTTAAAATTTGCACATTCTTTCTAGATTCGGGGAGGACTATCGATCGGTATTGATTTCATCCATTATAAAATAAGTGAAGCTTTTAGGCTCTGGGATCTCGCTCTAGACCAAGAGAGATTTCACTTGTTTCAGCAGGTTTCTCCAACTTTGTCTACGTTTAAACGGCGGATCGTTACACATGTGTCGTATAATACTACCATTAAACAGTATCAGGCATTTCCGGACTTCATTCCATGAAAAAAACTTAAGCCAGACAACCCAAAGCACGGGGACTTTTCATCATTTTTAATGGGCTTTCACATGGTCAAATGGGTTTACCCAACTTTGGCTGCTTTTAAATGGCGGATCGTTACAAATGTATCGTATAACACTACTATTAACTAATATTAGGCATTTCTAGACTTCGCCCCATGTCAAAAACTACAGCCAGACACCTCAAAACTGAGGAATTTTCATAATTCTGACTGCGATTTCAAAGGTTTAAGTGAGTTGGTCCAACTTCGGCTGCTTTTAAAGAGCAGATCTTTTCACATGTGTCATAGAAGACCCCCTTAAAGAAGGATCGGCTATTTTTATACTTCGCCCCATGTCAAAAACTACAGTCATACACCTCAAAAATGAGGAATTTTCATAATTCTTACTGCGATTTCACAGGTTTAAGCGAGTTGGTCCAACTTTTGCTGTTCGTAAAGGGCATATCTACACACATGTGTCATAGAAGACCACCTTAAAGAAGTATCGGGTATTTTTATACTTCGCCCATGTCAAAAACTACAGCCAGACACCTCAAAACTGCGTTTTCACATGTTTGAGATGGTTCGTCTAACTCTGGCTGCTTTTAAAGGGCAGATATTTTCAATGTGTCATAGAGGACCACCCTTACGTGGTACCAGGTACTTTTCGCCTTATGACAAATACTTTAACTAGACACCTTAAATCTGGGTAGTTTTCATAATTCTTACTGTGCTTTCGATTCTTTAAGCAGGTTTGTCCAACTTTGACTATTTTTGAAAGGAAAATATTTACACATGCGTCGTAGAACGCAACTCTTAAGTGGTATCAGGCATTTTTGGAGATCTTCCCATGACAAAAAATACATCCAAACACCTCAAAGCTCGAGTTTTTTTCGCAATTGATCTCTCCATAGGACATGATCAAGCTAATTACAAAGTGTACAGATGTGGCAATTGTTGCATTTCACACAGTGTCACTCTTATATGTCGCTACCCTGCAGCGAAAGCAACTAGTTGAAAACTACTTTACAACTAGTTGGTGCACCGGGCTTATATAGAACAAAGACAGAACACTGACTAGTTGGTGCACCGAGCCCAACTAGTCAGTGTTCTGTCTTTTTTCCATATAAGCAACTGGTATTTTTTATGTGTTGATGTCCTACAAGATGTCAATTGTCAGATTTCGTCCAGAATATACCAGTTATCTACTAGTCAGGAAATACTAGTTTCATACTAGTTGTAAGATACCAGTTTCAAACTAGTTCATCCTGGACTAGTATAATTTCCATAAAATGAACTAGTCCAAAAAGGACCAGTATGGAATATACTAGTCAAAAAGGCTTTTAACCTGGACTAGTATGATTTCAACCAGAATTTTCCTGGCTTACCCTTTATTTTATCATTTGACTTTATTTTCATGTTTATTATTAAGAAAGCAGCGGCTATTTGTATTTACCCTATCACGAAAAAGCATCTATGAATTATAAGAGAAAACGAAAAGAATGAATTTTGTTTTTTTCAACTGGTATAATTTCATCCAGAAAAATCTAGTTGTATACTAGTATGGAATGGATATTTCCTGACTAGTATGGGTTCATCCAGAAAATTCTAGTTGTATACTGGTATGAAATGGATATTTCCTGACTAGTATGAGTTCTGCCAGAAAATTATAGTTGTATACTAGTATTTTTCTGACTAGTTTGAGGTTTCGCTGCAGGGAACTCGCTTAAACCTGTGAAATCGCAGTAAGAATTATGAAAATTCCTCAGTGTTGAGGTGTCTGACTGTAGTTTTTGACATGGAGCGAAGTATAAAAATACCCGATACTTCTTGGAGATAGTGTTCCACGACACATGTGTAAAGATCTGCCTTTCAAAAACAGCCAAAGTTGGACAAACTCGGTTAAACATGCTCTGCTCTTTAAAAGCAGCCGAAGTTGGACAACCCGATTTAACATGTGAAAAAGCAGTAAGAACTATGAAAATTCCTCAGCCTTGAGGTGTCTGGCTGAAGTTTTTTCCATGGGATGAAGTCTAAAAATACCTGATACTACTTGGAGATAGTGTTCCACGACACATGTGTAAAGATCTGCCTTTCAAAAACAGCCAAAGTTGGACAAACTCGGTTAAACTTGTGAAAGTGCAGTAAGAATTATAAAAATTCCTCAGTTTTGAGGTGTCTGGCTGAAGTGTTTGACATGAGGCGAAATCTAAAAGTAACTGATACCACTTAAGGGTAGTCTTCTATGACACATGTGAAAAGATCCGCTCTTTAAGAGCAACCAAAGTTGAACCAACCCGATTAAACATGTGTCAGCGTAGTAAGAACTATGAAAATTCCTCAGCCTTGAGGTGTCTGGCTGAAGTATTTTCCATTGGATGAAGTCTAAAAATACCTGATACTACTAGGAGATAGTGTTCCACGACACATGTGTAAAGATCTGCCTTTCAAAAACAGCCAAAGTTGGACAAAGTCGCATAAACTTGTGAAAGTGCAGTAAGAATTATACAAATTCTTCAGTTTTGAGGTGTCTGGATGAAGTTTTTTGCATGGGGCGAAGTCAAAAAGTACCTGATACCACTTAGGGGTAGTCTTCTATGACACATGTGAAATTATCTGCCCTTTAAAAGCAGCCAAAGTTAGACCAACGCGGTTAAACATGTGAATTCGCAGCAAGAATTATGAAATTTCCTCAGCTTTGAGGTGTCTGGCTGAAGTTTTTGTCATGGGGCGAAGTCTAAAAATGCCAGATATTAGTTAATAGTAGTGTTATGCGATACATGTGTAACGATCCGCCATTTAAACGTGGCCAAAGTTGGAGAAACCTGCTGAAACAAGTGAAATCTCTGTAAAAATTTGTGAAAATCCCGAGCTTTGAGGTGTCTGGCTTAAGTTTTTTCATGGAATGAAGTCCGGAAATGCCTGATACTGTTTAAGGGTAGTGTTATACGACACATGTGTAAAGATCCGCCGCTTAAACGTGGCCAAAGTTGGAGAAACCTGCTGAAACAAGTGAAATCTCTGTAAAAATTTGTGAAAATCCCGAGCTTTGAGGTGTCTGGCTGAAGTTTTTGCCATGGGGCGAAGTCTAGAAATGACTGAAACTACTTAAGGCTAGTATCCTACGAAACGTCTGAAAAGATCCGTCGTTTAGAAGTTGTAAAAGTGGGACAAACAAGAGAAAGCAAATTAATAGGAAAATAAAAGTTCCCGAACTTTGAGGTGTCTGGCTGATGATGTCTGGAAATGCTTGATTCTACTTAAGGATAGCATTATACGACACATGTGTGAAGATCTGCTATTTAAAAGTAGTCAAAGTTTGTCAAATCCACCTAAACATGTGAAAGCGCAGTAAAAATTAGTGAAATTTCCCGATTTTTGAGGTGTCTGGCTGAAGTTTTGGTTTTTGTAGTGTCCTACGACACATGTGAAAAGATCTATCATTTAAAATTAGTAAAAGTGGGACAAACAAGAGAAAGCAAATTAATAGGAAAATAAAAGTTCTCGAACTTTCAGGTGTCTGGCTGAAGTTTTTTCCATGGGATGATGTCTAGAAATGCTTGTTTCTAGTTAAGGATAGCATTTTACGACACATCTGTAAAGATCTGTTATTTAAAAGAGGCCAAAGTTGGTCAAATCCGCTTAAACATGTGAAAGCGCAGTAAAACTTAGTGAAATTTCCCGACTTTTGAGGTGTCTGGCTGAAGTTTTTGCCATGGGACGAAGTCTAAAAATTCCTGATACTACTTGAGGGTAGTGTTCTACAAAAAATGGGAAAATATTGGGTAGTTAAAAGCAGCAAAAGTGGCCCAAATGCGTGAAATTAGTAAAACAGAATAAATTTTAATAGGAAAATCCGCGAACTGGGGGTGTCTGGCTGGAGCCTTGTCACTGGTACGGGTCTAACAACACTTGATACTGACGCGGGGTGGTAATCTACGTCAAATATGTGAAAATCATCCATTATAAAAAAGTGAAGTTAGGGTCATTTTTTGGCGACTTTGACCCCCGATTCCTAGGCCCTTGTCATAGGTACAGCTTTAAAATTTTCACATTCTTTCTAGATTCGGGGAGGACTATCGATCGGTATTGGTTTCATCCATTATAAAATAAGTGACGCTTTTAGGCTCTGGGATCTTGGTCTAAATAGGCGTCTATGACGTTTGGCTCTGTGAAGACACGCTTACGAATTTAAAAAAAAAACGCTCATTCATGTTTTTATAAGTCATATGTATTGCACCGTTAGTTTTAAAAGGCAAAAAAAAAAAATTGCAAAATGTGTAATGAAAACGACAATATACCCTGCAAAAATCGAGAGTACTCTATATCCTAACCAAATCTACTCCAATTGGAGCATCAGAGTACTCCAAATGTAATCCTTTTTCATATACAAATTGTGCTCCAATGAACATTGCGATGCCCTAGACCTGGACCACGTACTCCAACCTTCTCTTTGTTTCTGCTACTCCATGGAGTACCTACTGTCAGAGTACTTTGCAATGTACTCCAATGTTTTTACTCCTTGGAGTATATATTGTCAGAGCGATAGTGTCGTGATTTTCGTCGATAAGGCAGGAGCAATGATCGGCTTTCAAAAAGCTGAAGGTGGTCCGATTATGTATACAAAGGATTACTATTGGAGTACTCCAAGATCAGAAAATTGGAACACATAATCCAACGATTTTTGCAGGGTATTTTCGGAAACAGTGTCCAGTGAAAACATATTAATTTTATCCGCGAATTGTGAAGTCACGAGTGAATTAGGCGGAATGGAGTACCAAGTTTCCGATAATATTTCATAGACAGTCTTACCAACTGTAGGGATGCTCGACGTTGAACGATACATCGGAAACATCGATGTTTTCAATTCGATACATCAAATAAAAGTCGATGCATCAAATAATACGATATTTATCGATGTATCGATGTATTTTTCCCATGTTTCGGCAGTTTACCATGCCAATTTTTCGATTTGGCGTCATCGTAAAACCGACACTTCAACTAGAAATTCATTTAGAGGAATAATTTGAACTGTAAGTTGCATTACACACCATATTCTGGTTTTAGAACTGACTATGGCACCCATAACAACATGCGGGGTGTGGAAATATTTCTTCAAAGACAAAGAGAAATCTGCAAAGTGTAAGCTGTGTGATAAAACAATTTAAACCTCTTGTAGTACCACCAACTGGTTGGGTCATATTCAGTCTCTTGTAAAAATGTATTTTTTATTGGTTATATTAAAATGGCTGTTAAGGGTCAATACGTGATGAAACGCACAAATATATGTACATATATTAGAGCGGGTCGATTTGTATGGACCCAAAAAAATTCACAGGGGCCCATGGCGATTATGGTTAATTGGATAATTTCAAGCATTTTTGCCGAAGAAACTATAGGTCTAACATGAATTTCGAGCTGCGGATTTTTCAAACGTATTTTTTTTTTCTTAAAAAAGTGATTCACTTGTTAAAAAGCTGTGTTGAAAACTAAAAAAATTCATTCTATATATGCATTTGGAGGTTTTTTGAGTCGATAAACCCATTTCCGACATTCATTTTTTATTTTGACGTCCGCCAGAGGGCATTTCCGTCCTTTTATTTTTGTATTTTTTTTAATTTTTTTGTTTTAAGTAATTCACTCGTTGAAAAGCTGTATTGAAAACTAAAAAAAATCATTCTATATATGCATCTGGGGGTTTTTGGGGTCGATAAATCCATTTCTTAGGTTCATAGTGTGAGGCTTTCCCAGCCTTAGGAATAAAGACTACCTTGGCGCTTCTCCAGGAGTGCGGAATGTAGTTGAGAGCCAGGCAGGCTGAAAAGAGAAATACCAGCCATTTAGCCGATGTTTCCAACGTGTTTATGAGTTGTGCGGGGAAAATCCCGTCTGGCCCAACAGCCTTGAACGGCTCAAAGCTTTTGATCGCCCACCTTACCCTTTCCTCCGTGATGGGTATATTCACTGCCATATTTGTTGCAGATGCTAAAGGTGCTTCATGCAAGTTCCCCGGAAAGTGTGTATTCAGTAGCAGCTCCAGGGTTTCCCCTTCCGTTCTAGTCCACGATCCGTCAGGCTTCCGCAAATAGCTAATGGCTGTTTGAGTTTTTGAGAGCACTCGTCTAAGTCTCGCCGTATCATCGACCTTTTCGACCCCGGTGCAGAAATCTCTCCACGAAGTTCTCTTCGCCTGCCTTAGGGCCCTTTTATAGGCCCTCAGTTTAACTTTATATTCGAGCCATTCAGGCTCCGTACCGAGGCTCTTGGCCCTATTAAATTGGTTCCTGCAGGACTTGCGGAGCGAATCCAGGTCGTAGGACCACCAGTGTGGTCTATGTTTACCGCGTGGTTTCGGCACTGGACAAGCCTGCTCTAGGGCATTTGAGAGCGCCGTTGTAAAGGTCGCAACTAGATCATCCAGTTCTCCTACTGATGATGGAGCTTGTGGGGGTAACACTGGTAGGTCCCTAACTAATATTTGATTATGTAGCTGCCAATTAGTGTTGCGTGGATTGCGTTTCATAACTGGCTGCTCAACAGAAAAATCTAAGGCAATTTCTATGTACCGGTGGTCGGAAAATGAATGCTCCTCAAGAACACGCCATTTCCTAACCCACTCAATAGCGCCTTCGCTACAAATAGTGAGGTCTATGACCTCCCTACGGGCTTTAGTGATAAAAGTAGGTTCGTTACCCACGTTACAAACCACCAGGTTAGTTGTTAGTAGGTAGTCAAACAGAGACTCGCCCCTAGCGTTAATATCGGAGCTTCCCCACTGGACGTGATGAGCATTAGCGTCAGCTCCAATAATAAGATGACCCGTGCAGAAATTTTCCACCAGATCTTTCACCTCCTTTTGTGGAGGAGGTTCTTCGGCGTCATAGGGCATGTAGACCGACGCCATCGTCAGGCTGGTGCTGCCGACCGTTAAGCTGGCAGCTGTAACGTCACCATTTGAATAGTTGGGTAAGAGAAAGGTATTCAGCTCAGACTTGACCAAGATACAGGTTCTGACCTTGCCCTCCTCATTAGCTCGGATGAGCTTGTACCCCTTAGCCCCCAATCCACAGATCCTTGAGCTATTAACCCAGGGTTCTTGGATAAGGACCACGTCTACGTCGCCTTTATAAAGACGACTGCTTAGGGCAGCTGAGGCTGCTTTAGATTTGTGCAGGTTAATCTGAAGCACCACCAACATGAGAGCGCTCAGACTTCCCTACCACCGTCGTACCGTCGTGGAGGTCTACCCCGTCCCGGGGCCTATCTCTCAACGACAATTTATCTGCACGATTTGGCGTGGCGGAATCTCTACTGTCTGAAGCGGCATCAACGTTAGTGTGCACCGGATTGCCCTCCACCACCGTGCGGTCGAGGTCTTCCGCGTCCGTTAGGCTATCTTCCATCGCCGAGTCGTTCACGGCTTCCTCGCAATTTGACGTGGCGGATACCATACTTTCCGCGTCTGACACCCCTGCCTCCTCTTCTGGTCCTTCGATTTCCGAGTCCTTCGAAGCGGCCGGAATGGCAGCGCGTTGTGCATCGCCACGGTATACGTGGATCACGATCTGACCCATTCCATAATGCACTCGTCCGTTGCACCGTTTAAGGGGCTCGAGTGCCTCCTTATTCAAAGTTAAGACCACCTGTCTATGAGGCCCAACCTCACCCTCGACCAGATTGACACTCCAGTCCTGCGTCGGGAGAGACGGATTCCAGGCCTGCAGCATCTCAAGAATATTCTCCGGTTCAGCAGGGATAGCAGGAATCCATGCCCTTGCCCTTGTCCTTCCAGTCGACGACCTCGATTTTTGCCCCTGGGTAGACTTCACCCAGTCTTGCAACTGCTGCCTTGTACAGTGCAACAGTTCTTGCATCCTCACACGCGAAAACTTTAATCTGACCCTGGTGCCAACCCGCGTCTGTACCCCGCGGCGGACTACCCGGAGACTCACGCCATATGTCGAGAAGGGCCCTGCCAATTTCGTTCCGGACATACAGCCACCGGTCTCTAGGGATGGACCAACGGTCGTTGGCTCGATCAATGACACCTATAAGGATCCTGTCCTTGGTCACTTCAGCAAAGCTGGGTTTGCCCACTACTGGGATATTCTGATGCCGCTTCGGATGGGGATCCACCTCTCCGTCCGATCTCTGGCGTTTGAAGGGATTCCCGTTCAGCCTTTTAGGCGCATAGGGCCTTTGTAAATTTGGTATCAGAGCTTTCGCTTTCTCCACCATCTTCCTTTCATTCAGCGATAGTGTATCCTGCGATGCTCCCTCATATTTCTTCAGGATCCTTGCAGCCTTCCTTTTATCCCAGTACGCAAAGCGTCGGGGAGATGTCTTTTGGGAGGAGTTCAGACCCGTAGTTGCCATCGCGGTCTCTCCCTTTGATAGAAGCTTAGTTGCGTCTTCCATCTCTTTCGGATCACTGAGGCCAGTTCCCGAGACCATTGCCACAGACATTGAGAGGTTGATGTTCGTGCCGGCGCTTGATGGAAGTTTAGCATCCGCCGTTTTCTGCTTACCTGCGTATGCAGCCGCACTGGTGCTGGCTTTCATCAAGTCACTCTCACTTGCTAGCAGTTTCGAGGATGACCGACCCGTAGTTACCATCGTTGTCGGTCCCCCAGTTGACTTTGAAATAGAGTTTGTCCTCCGGCGTTGTGATTTCTCTTGCTCCAGCATAGTTCTCCTCTGCTGCGGAGTAAACGAAGTTATTGATTGTTTTGAATTTTGAGTTGTATTCATCTTGTTCGTACGACCCCTCGCCGGACACGGCCAGCTTGGGGTCAAGGGTGGATTAAGGGGAATGTGTCGTCCGCCACGGCAGAGCCCCATACCGCGGTAAGACCATGGTTACTCTCTGAGGCGGTCCGGTATCAGAGAGGCACCGTTCGACTACAGCCACGATTTGCCTCCCGGCTGCAAACGTCCAATGGGCACGGTATCGCGTAACACCCTGGATTGGGAGGGGTAGATCTTTGTCATCGCGCCAGCGAGGCTAGGCTGATCTCGCGATGTAGTGCCATGCGGAGCTATGATCGCAAGGGCAACGTAGCCCCGTGGCTATCGACTAAGCCCTCGTTCCGCGACAAGGTATCCACCCTTCACGAGGGGTCAGATCAGTATCTCGTCCTTTGCACTCAAAACCTTCGAGAGGATAATTAGAGATTAACTCTCCTCTACTATTGATAGCAACCTTATCTCTAGCTATCAACATGCATACACCAAAGGTAAATCAACGGAAACTGCGCTTCACAGCCTTGTCTCTGTTATTGAAACATCGTTGTATGAAAAAGATTACAGTCTCGTGGCCTTCCTAGACATTGAAGGTGCCTTCAACAATATAAGCCCGGAGGCTATTAACACCGCTCTAACTAATCTGGGCATAAGCAGGTCTCTTATTGGACTAATTGATAAGCTACTAAAGGGAAGGAAAATAGTTTCTACACTGGGCACAGTTGATTTCTCACGCTATGTCACAAGAGGAACGCCTCAGGGTGGTGTTCTCTCTCCGCTTTTATGGAACCTCACTGTAAACTCGTTGCTACGAGACACAAGCTGGGGGGGCGGGAGGATAGTTGCATATGCAGACGATTTAGCTATTGCATACAGGGGCAAATTCCCACAAACCCTGTGTGACTTGATGCAAGTAGCACTGCGAGCAGTTTCCTCGTGGTCATCTCGCTGCGGACTTAATATCAACCCGGGAAAAGTGGAGCTTGTCCTTTATACTAACCGGTACAAAATACCAACGCTAAGCCTACCTAGCCTAGGCATAGTTCTGGATAGAAAGCTTAACTGGAAGGAGAATGTCATCCAGCGCCAGAGGAAAGCGTGCATTGCACTTTACACCTGTAAAAGAGCCATTAGCAAAAAATGGGGGCTCAGTCCCAAAATCTGCAGATGGATTTACACTGCGATAATCCGGCCAATTATCCAAACCTGTTAGGTAAAGTCCACAGATCTAGCATGATCTGTATAAGCGGCGCGTTGAGAACAACGCCCAACGAAGCTCTCCAGGCCATTCTTGGCATTTTGCCACTCGATCTGGAAGGGTACCGGGCAGCGGCAGCATCGGCTCTGCGTCTAAGGGAAACTTCCGGCTGGGGCGCAGGCACTACTGGACACTCCGGTATTCTGGATTCTTACAGCTTTCTCCCTCCGAGCACGGACCGTTGTGCAACCACAACAGTCGGAGATAGCTGGTTCAGAATAAACATTCCCAGCAGGGAAGACTGGGAGAGGACGGATCGGTGTCCTGCTACTAATGGCGGCATTTCCATATACACCGACGGTTCGAAGTTGGACGGCAGAGTTGGAGGAGGGATTTATTCCAAGGATCTGGACCTTGAGCTTTCCTTCAGACTGCCTGATCATTGCAGCGTCTTCCAGGCTGAGGTCTCAGCAATCATGGACGCCGCGGCTTGGATAGGGCAACACGCTATCGGACAGAATATCGTTATTTTCAGCGATAGCCAAGCGGCAGTCAAATCCCTTGGCTCTTACTTGTTCAACTCTGAACTGACGCTCAGCTGTCGTCGATCTCTTCAGGAGATGGCCCAACAGAACCGCGTGAGCCTCACATGGGTCCCGGGACACAGGGACATTGAGGGAAACTGTAGGGCAGACAAACTTGCTAGGCAGGGCACGACCAAGCAGGTTCTTCAGGATAAAGAACGCTTAGGTATGCCCTTTGCCACATGCAAGCTAATGCTGAAGGAGCATACACTCCGACAAGCCAATGAAAGATGGCTTTTATCGCCAGGGTGCCGAGTATCCAAACAATCCTGGCCAAAATGGGATATTAAAAGATCTAAATGTATTTACACCCTAAGAAGAAGGGATATATCTATATTAATAGGGGTTTTAACCGGGCACTGCCTTATTGGAAGGCACGCAGCAAGGCTGAGTGTACCCTATCGACGATGCTGTAGGAGTTGCAAAGATGATGAGGAGGAGGAAACGGTGGAGCATCTCATCTGCAACTGCCCGGCTTTAAGCGGCGCGAGAAGGCGCTTTTTCGGAGTTCCCTTCCTGGATAGCCTACGCCAGGTAGCGGAGCTGGACATAAAGGACTTGATGGCTTTCATCAAGTCATCTAAATGGTTCGAGCAGGTGTAACGGTGTCGGTTTTAGGAGTGTCAGCCCCGGGATTCTGCTATGTGGAGAGTCCCAATAGCACTGGGATTTTCCATATGGCTGGGTCCCGGGACTGACTTTCCTAGTGTTGATGGTATCACAACGGGCCTTTTAATACTGGCCTAGGTGTGCCTTTGCGGCAGCCACTTCAACCTAAATCCATTTCTTACATTAGTTTTTTCTTATTACGTCCTGTTTGGATTTTATCTTTATTTTTACGTGGTTCACTTGTAGAAAAGCTGTATTGAAAACAATAAAAAAAACATTCTATATGTGCATCTGGGGGTTTTTAGGGTTGATAAATCCATTTCTGGTATTGATTTTTTATTTTGACGTCCGCCAGAGGGCGCTTCCGTCCATTTTTTGAATTTTAACACCTTTTTCCGAAAATCAACAACAATGTTCCGAAAATCTATGAAATTCGACTTTCCCATAATGCAATTTCTTTTTTTTAAGTAGACTAACACGTCGATTCTATATTCTTGTTAAATTGTCAAGATAAAAATTTTTTTATCAAGTATTTTGAATTTTACGTAAAAAACCAGTTGTATTTTATTAAAATTATTTTCAAATTATTATTTTTTAGGAAGTGTCTATTTGCACATGACAGTATAAATACGGGCACCCGTAAAAGTACGGGTCCGTATTTATACGGTCAAAACCGTAGTTTATACGGTCGGAAAATGCCCGTACTTTTACGGCTGGCAAATTCCCGTACTTTTACGGGTCCGTGACGGATCGGAAAATTTCCGTACTTTTACGGGTCTAAAAATGCCCGTACTTTTACGGATTTTAAAATTTTAAGGGTCACAAAATGCCCGTACTTTTACGGATTTTAAAATTTTCATACTTTTACTAGACTTTTAAGGGTCAGAAAATGCCCTTACTTTTACGGATTTTAAAACTTTCGTACTTTTACTAGACTTTTAAGGGTCAGAAAATGTCCGTACTTTTACGGATTTTAAAATTTCCGTAAAAGTACGGGCATTTTCTGACCCTTAAAATTTTAAAATCCGTAAAAGTACGGGCATTTTGTGAACCTTAAAATTTTAAAATCCGTAAAAGTACGGACATTTTCTGACCCTTAAAAGTCTAGTAAAAGTACGAAAATTTTAAAATCCGTAAAAGTACGGGCATTTTCTGACCCTTAAAATTTTAAAATCCGTAAAAGTAAGGTCATTTTCTGACCCTTAAAAGTCTAGTAAAAGTACGAAAATTTTAAAATCCGTAAAAGTACAGACATTTTCTGACCCTTAAAATTTTAAAATCCGTAAAAGTACGGGCATTTTCTGACCCTTAAAATTTTAAAATCCGTAAAAGTAAGGGCATTTTCTGACCCTTAAAAGTCTAGTAAAAGTACGAAAATTTTAAAATCCGTAAAAGTACGGGCATTTTCTGACCCTTAAAATTTTAAAATCCGTAAAAGTAAGGGCATTTTCTGACCCTTAAAAGTCTAGTAAAAGTACGAAAATTTTAAAATCCGTAAAAGTACGGACATTTTCTGACCCTTAAAATTTTAAAATCCGTAAAAGTACGGGCATTTTCTGACCCTTAAAATTTTAAAATCCGTAAAAGTAAGGGCATTTTCTGACCCTTAAAAGTCTAGTAAAAGTACGAAAATTTTAAAATCCGTAAAAGTACGGGCATTTTCTGACCCTTAAAATTTTAAAATCCGTAAAAGTAAGGGCATTTTCTGACCCTTAAAAGTCTAGTAAAAGTACGAAAATTTTAAAATCCGTAAAAGTACGGACATTTTCTGACCCTTAAAATTTTAAAATCCGTAAAAGTACGGGCATTTTCTGACCCTTAAAAGTCTAGTAAAAGTACGAAAATTTTAAAATCCGTAAAAGTACGGACATTTTCTGACCCTTAAAATTTTAAAATCCGTAAAAGTACGGGCATTTTGTGACCCGTAAAATTTTAAAATCCGTAAAAGTACGGGCATTTTCTAACCCTTAAAAGTCTAGTAAAAGTGCGAAAATTTTAAAATCCGTAAAAGTACGGACATTTTCTGACCCTTAAAAGTCTAGTAAAAGTACGAAAATTTTAAAATCCGTAAAATTACGGGCATTTTCTAACCCTTAAAAGTCTAGTAAAAGTACGAAAATTTTAAAATCCGTAAAAGTACGGACATTTTCTGACCCTTAAAATTTTAAAATCCGTAAAAGTACGGGCATTTTGTGACCCTTAAAATTTTAAAATCCGTAAAAGTACGGGCATTTTCTGACCCTTAAAATTTTAAAATCCGTAAAAGTACGGGCATTTTGTGACCCTTAAAATTTTAAAATCCGTAAAAGTACGGGCATTTTTAGACCCGTAAAATTTTAAAATCCGTAAAAGTACGGGCATTTTCTGACCCTTAAAAGTCTAGTAAAAGTACGAAAATTTTAAAATCCGTAAAAGTACGGGCATTTTTAGACCCGTAAAAGTACGGGAATTTTCCGATCCGTCACGGACCCGTAAAAGTACGGGAATTTTCCGATCCGTCACGGACCCGTAAAAGTACGGGCATTTTCCGACCGTATAAACTACGGTTTTGACCGTATAAATACGGACCCGTACTTTTACGGGTGCCCGTATTTATACGGACCCGTGACGGTCATGTGCAAATAGCCACAGCCTATTTTTTAAGCAGAATTCAAAATATTTGATGCAAATATTTGGTTTTTTATCAAGATTGATAATTATAACTCCGATGGTTTGCTGGGTACTGTTTATTTACATTGTATTACAAATGACACACGTGATCCCGCTACTTTTCATTTCTATACTGTGTTTGCTATAGTTTTCGCGTCAATTGAATATCAATATACCAAACAAAAACAAAAACTAAGCAAACAAATATTTTTTTTGCACAAAACCAAACTATTCTTTTTAACTTCCACCATGCACTTTTTTATTATTAATAACTGTTTTAATACATACCTTTTAGTTTTCTTAAAAACTTTTTTCCTTGATTTATTGGTTGATTTTTTTTTTTGTTTATTATCAATTTCAATTGACGCGAAAACTATAGCAAACACAGTATTGAAATGAAAAGTAGCGGGATCCCGTGTGTCCATTGTGTATCAGTACAAGTGTGGAATCTTCTGCATAGACGTCAAATTTTCAAAGTGAGTTTAACACCTGATGATCAGAGTTGCTTTTTTGGAAAATAGTATCATTTAGCGCCGAGTTGCATTCGATTGCGTAAAAATATTAGTAGTAAAAAAAGGGGTAATAGTTCTCTAAATTTATAAAATAAGGTGAAAAATAATGGTTGAAAACTTCATAAGTCTGGTTTTCATTGGGTCAAATTTTGATAATTTCTATCGACTTTATCGAAATAAGCGGTAATTGTCTACTTTAGCAGTCAACTGCTAATAAATTAGCTAAATTAAAGGGGCTCGAAAGACGGGGTTTGGCCTCAGGATCACGAATTCGGTATCGATTTTTTAATTTTTGGTTTCAGTGAAAAGTTATGGTAAAAAAATCGAAAATTGACCCGGGTTCGATACCAAAATTGGAGCGGAATCTATGGTATTTATGTGCAGAACATAATGAAAAATAACCTAGGGTACGCCATCCTAAGTCCGGGGTGTTGCCTGAACCGTACCGCGGTACGCACTTTTTTGGACGTTTTTAGGCGCAGTCTAATGTAAATACAACAACCACATGAAAACTTGAAACTTGGATTGCAAATATCTCCTCAGAGAAGCAAAATATTAAAAACGCGCTTCCGGATTCGTGATCCTGAGGCCAAACTCCGTATTTTGAACCCCCTCCCATAATTTTAGCTAATTTATTAGCAGTTGACAGCTTAAGTAGACAGTTACCAAATAAGCAACCGAATCTCGATAAAGTCGATGAAATTTGACACCTTTCGACCTAATGAAAACCAGCCTTAGAGTTGTAATTTATAAAGAAATTGTTTGCTACTTCTTAGAATTTGTAAAGATTTAAAAACGTACTGCAAAAGGCAACAAAAAAATTAAAACTGCTAACAACATTTCACGACAGGCCAATTGCATCATGCTGGCGAAATTCCACGGCTTTGATGTTGGTACCTGGCTTAATAAAGTTTCTTATTTCGAACATTAAAATTTTTCCTGTAAAATATATAAAATTTAATAGTTTTAAGTTTTGTATTTTTTTGCAAAATTTATCTAATAAAAGTGTAAGCTAAAGATTCGCTTAAAAACTTCCTTACAAATTGGAATGAAAAGTTGTGCAACACACCAACACTTATTTGTAAACAAGAACCCTGTCTCATTGTTTTACGGTCCTGCACAATACCCTGGTTTGCAGAAACCACAATAGCAACCCAGATTTTTGACATGGATGTGTGTTTTGATTGACGTTGAAGTGTGTTTTGACATTTCTGTCAAAGCTACATTTCACTTTATGTTATACACAATGCGTGTGTCATTTGTAATACAATGTAAATAAACAGTACCCAGCAAACCATCGGAGTTATAATTATCAATCTTGATAAAAAACCAAATATTTGTATCAAATATTTTGAATTCTGCTTAAAAAATAATAATTTGAAGTTAATTTTAACAAAATACAACTGGTTTTTTACGCAAAATTCAAAATACTTGATAAAAAAATTTGTATCTTGACAATTTAACAGGAATATAGAATCGAGTTTCATAGATTTTCGGAACATTGTTGTTGATTTTCGGAAAAAGGTGTTAAAATTCTCTGGCGGACGTCAAAATTAAAAATCAATACCAGAAATGGATTTATCAACCCTAAAAACCCCCAGATGCACATACAGAATTTTTTTTTATTGTTTTCAATACAGCTTTTCTACAAGTGAACCACGTAAAAATAAAGATAAAATCCAAAAAGGACGTAAGCGCTCTCTGGCGGACGTAAAAAGAAAAAACTAATGTCAGAAATGGATTTATCGACCCCAAAAACCCCCAGATGCATATATAGAATGATTTTTTTCTAGTTTTCAATACAGCTTTTCAACGAGTGAATTACTTAAAACAAAAAAATAAAAAATAAAAATACAAAAATAAAAGGACGGAAACGCCCTCTGGCAGACGTGAATATAAAATATGAATGTCGGAAATGGGTTTATCGACTCAAAAAACCCCCAAATGCATATATAGAATGATTTTTTTTAGTTTTCAACACAGCTTTTTAACAAGTGAATCACTTTTTTAAGAAAAAAAAAATACGTTTGAGAAATCCGCTAGCTCGAAATTCATGTTAGCTATAGTTTCTTCGGCAAAAATGCTTGAAATTATCCAATTAACCACAATCGCAATGGGCCCCTGATGCAAAAAAAATCGACCCGCTCTAATGTATATGTCAACCTTAGAGGTTAATTTAAGGGTCTGGTACGATATGTCGAAAAAAAAGAAGTCGAAACTAAAAATGTTGAAAAAAAAATGTCGAAAAAAAATTTGCCGAAAACACAAAAGGTCGAAAAAAAAATGTCTCGAAAAAAAATGTCGAAAGAAAAAATGTCGAAAAAAAAAATATATAAGATGTAGAAACAATGTAATGAATGATGTGTAAAATTCGCGCGAATTTAACACATCATTCATTACATTGTTTCTACATCTTATATATTAATGTTGAGTATTATTTTTCTAGTGTTTTGCAATAGCTCTTGCAAGCAAATATAAAACCTGACGGTAAAGTTACAAGCACAAACTCTTAAGCTCTTCTCAATATAATTAACAACAACCTCTCAGAAACGAATCTAACAAGGGGAAAATTTGAAAAGACTTTGTATTGGAAAATGGTTGAAAAGTTCTTGGTAAGAGGTAAGGAAGTGATAACTAATTGTATACTGTCATAAAACACGTTGTTAAACTCAAATTTCCGAAGTTTTACATTAAGCATCCAAATTTCGACCTTTTTCGGTCATTTGCATTTTTTCGACATTTTTTTTTTCGGTCAAAAATCTCTTCGGTATTTTAAAATTTTTTTAAATTCGGTCTTGGAAATTCGACATTTTTTTTCGACATATCGTACGGGACCCTTAATGGGTCTGGTACGATATGTCGAAAAAAAAGAAGTCGAAACTAAAAATGTCGAAAAAAAATTTGCCGAAAACACAAAAGGTCGAAAAAAAAAATATCTCGAAAAAAAATGTCGAATGAAAAAATGTCGAAACAAAAATACATAAGATGTAGAAACAATGTAATGAATGATGTGTAAAATTCGCGCGAATTTAACACATCATTCATTACATTGTTTCTACATCTTATATATTAATGTTGAGTATTATTTTTCTAGTGTTTTGCAATAGCTCTTGCAAGCAAATATAAAACCTGACGGTAAAGTTACAAGCACAAACTCTTAAGCTCTTCTCAATATAATTAACAACAACCTCTCAGAAACGAATCTCCGGTTTAAAGATGTCAGAAAAATTTTGATTTTTGGCGACTTTTATAGTCACGTAAATATTTGATGTATCGATACATCGAAGTTTCTATAAAAATTGTGAAATTTTGAACGTTTAAACGTTATTTCGGTTTCTCACTTGTCCAAAAACAAAAGTAAATTGGACCAACATCTTTTCCTTGTTCAAAAATATGCACGTAATTAGAAAAATATACACATATTAGAAAACTAACCAAGTCGAAGCATCGATGTACATATATAGCGAAATAAATGTACATAGACTTCGCATCAAAGACACATCGATTTATTTATCGACATTTTTTTTTCGACATTTTTAGTTTCGACATATCGTACCAGACCCGACCCAAAATTGATACGATGCATCAAAAACATCTATGTTTTTAGACGATGCATCGCAAAACATCGATGTGAGTTCACGATGCATTGCATCGGAAAAAACATCGATGTGTTTTTTTCATGAGCATCCCTAACCATAGTGTATCAATACAAGTGTGAACTGTAGCTTTGACAGAAATGTCAAAACACACTTCCACGTCAAATTACAAATGTCAAAACACACATCCATGTCAAAAAGCTGGGTTGCTATTGTTGTTTTCGTTGCGATCGGGTTGTGTGCAGCACCGAATATCAATGAAACATGGTTCTTGTTTGCACAAAAGTGTTGCTGTGTTGCACAACTTTTTCACTCCAGTTTCTAGGGCAACTTTCACGCGAATCTTTCAGTTTATACTTTATATCAAAGAAAAAAAAGACACAAAATAAAAAAACTTAAAACTAGTAAATTTTATTTATTTTACAGAAAAATTTTGAGGTAAGCATCTTCGAAATTAGGCAGAAAATGAAAACAAAAGTTTTTTTTGGAAACATGTATATACGATGTTAGGGGTCAACTCCTAATAAATTAGCTAGAATTATGGAAGATAGCTCAAAATACGGGGTTTGGCCTCAGGATCACGAATCCGGAAGCGCTTTTTTAATATTTTGCTTCTCTTTAATTTTTACATGTGCAGTTTGTAGCCCGAAAATGTCTGAGAATATTTCTGTTGTTACCTCTAACAAGGGGAAAATGTGAATAGGCTTTGTATTGGAAAATGGTTGAAAAGTTCTTGGTAAGAGGTAAGGAAGTGATAAATAATTGTATACTGTCATAAAATACGTTGTTAAACTCAAATTTCCGAAATTTTACATTAAGCATCCAAATTTCGACCTTTTTCGGTCATTTGCATTTTTTCGACATTTTTTTTTCGGTCAAAAATCTCTTCGGTATTTTAAAACTTTTTTAAATTCGGTCTTGGAAATTCGACATTTTTTTTTTCGACATATCGTACGGGAAATTTGGATGCTTAATGTAAAACTTCGGAAATTTGAGTTTAACAACGTGTTTTATGACAGTATACAATTATTTATCACTTCCTTACCTCTTACCAAGAACTTTTCAACCATTTTCCAATACAAAGTCTATTCAAATTTTCCCCTTGTTAGAGGTAACAACAGAAATATTCTCAGACATTTTCGGGCTACAAACTGCACATGTAAAAATTAAGATTGAGAATGACTTATGATTTGTACTTATTGAAAGCATAACACTAATCATTTGGTAATGATCATTTCGAGAAAGTTACCGTTATCTTATTGAGCTAAACTATGCTGGAGTCACCAATGGCAAAAATAAATCGATGGGTCTTTGATGCAAAGTCTATGTACATTTGTTTCGCTATATATGTACATCGATGCTTCGACTTGGTTAGTTTTCTAATATGTGTATATTTTTCTTATTACGTGCATATTTTTGAACAAGGAAAAGATGTTGGTCCAATTTACTTTTGTTTTTGGACAAGTGAGAAACCGAAATAACGTTTAAACGTTCAAAATTTCACAATTTTTATAGAAACATCGATACATCAAATATTTACGTGACTATAAAAGTCGCCAAAAATCAAAATTTTTCTGACATCTTTAAACCGGAGATTCGTTTCTGAGAGGTTGTTGTTAATTATATTGAGAAGAGCTTAAGAGTATGTGCTTGTAACTTTACCGTCAGGTTTTATATTTGCTTGCAAGAGGTATTGCAAAACACTAGAAAAATATATACTCAACATTTATATATAAGATGTAGAAACAATGTAATGAATGATGTGTAAAATTCGCGCGAATTTAACACATCATTCATTACATTGTTTCTACATCTTATATATTTTTTTTTCGACATTTTTTTTCGAGACATTTTTTTTTTCTACCTTTTGTGTTTTCGGCAAATTTTTTTTCGACATTTTTTTTCGACATTTTTAGTTTCGGCATATCGTACCAGACCCGACCCAAAATTGATACGATGCATCAAAAACATCGATGTTTTTAGACGATGCATCGCAAAACATCGATGTGAGTTCACGATGCATTGCATCGAAGAAAACATCGATGTATTTTTTTCATGAGCATCCCTAACCATAGTGTATCAATACAAGTGTGAACTGTAGCTTTGACAGAAATGTCAAAACACACTTCCACGTCAAATTACAAATGTCAAAACACACATCCATGTCAAAAAGCTGGGTTGCTATTGTTGTTTTCGTTGCGATCGGGTTGTGTGCAGCACCGAATATCAATGAAACATGGTTCTTGTTTGCACAAAAGTGTTGCTGTGTTGCACAACTTTTTCACTCCAGTTTCTAGGGCAACTTTCACGCGAATCTTTCAGTTTATACTTTATATCAAAGAAAAAAAGACACAAAATAAAAAAACTTAAAACTAGTAAATTTTATTTATTTTACAGAAAAATTTTGAGGTAAGCATCTTCGAAATTAGGCAGAAAATGAAAACAAAAGTTTTTTTTGGAAACATGTATATACGATGTTAGGGGTCAACTCCTAATAAATTAGCTAGAATTATGGAAGATAGCTCAAAATACGGGGTTTGGCCTCAGGATCACGAATCCGGAAGCGCTTTTTTAATATTTTGCTTCTCTGAAGAGAACCCGCCCCAATTTTGGTACCGGACCAGTGTCAATTTTCGGTTTTTTGACCATAACTTTCCACAGACACAAAAAAAATTAAAAAGCGCTTCCGGGTTCGTGATCCTCAGGCCAAAAGCCGTATTTTGAGCTATCTTCCACAATTCTAGCTAATTTATTAGGAATTGACCCCTAAAGGAAACAAATACCAAAGTTTGGGGTTTGAAGCTAATTACACTGGATCACAAATTCCAACTTTTTTTCTGCACCAGAGACGCCATAGTGAAATTCCTATGTAAAATCACCTCCTAATTCCGAAAATCAAAGTTATTTTTAGTTGAATGGTACCGTTTTTGAGATATTTACGATTTACCGTTATTTGAAAAAACAAAAAAGATGGCTCCACTTAATCGTGTATATCTCAAGAACAAATTGAGCTATTCGAAAACGGTTTGAAAAATTTGAAAGCTTTTAAAATTTACTATAATCAGTACATACAACACTTTTTGCTAGGTCCTGCAGATTCAAACATAGTGAACAATCATTACGGATTTTTTAAATTTTTTTTGTAAAAATATAAAAAAATTTGTACTTTGCGAGGAAGCATCTCGAAAACTTTTTGTTTTTTAGCAGATATTTCCCCCCCACCCCTCTAAGCTCTGTTTTATTACAAAAAAAACAAGCTATCTGTGAACAAAATCGATGAACTAATACAAAAGTTATAAGCATTCAAGTAAATATATCCATTTAATACTTAAGTACCCTACAAATAATAGCATATGTACATATGGTTCTGTCTTAACTCTATGATCTTATTTTATAATTGAAAAAGTTATGTGTCAGTAGTCGCCCATCATAGCGACATCCCAGAATCCTTGATACCGACTTTCAATCACTTTCATTTGCTGGTGAAACCTTTCGCCATGCTCGTCACTTTCGTCGCCAAGATTTTGCGGGAAAAATTTTAAGTGGGAGTGTAAGAAATGAATTTTTAAAGACATATTTACTCCTGAAAGAAAATAAAAAAGTAAATTAGATAAATACATAAGTGACACATTAGTATATAATTTTCTTAGGCTGGATTTATCTTTCAATTCAGAACAAATTTTTTGTTTATATTTTTCCCGTTCTTGTTTGTTCGGAACTGGACGATGAATTCATATTTATGGCTATATATTAATTTATTATAATATGTTTTTTTATTTACCCATTTCCGCATAGTTTTTGATTAAGTCGTTCACTATCATCTCGTAGTTAGGACTTTTGTGTTTGCCTAAAAAAGAAGTAACGACCTTTTCAAAAGAATCCCACGCTGCTGCCTCCACTGGTGACAATGGTTCTTTGAAATGGTTATTGGTCGTCATTTTCCTTATTTGCGGTCCCACAAAAATCCCTTCCTTTATTTTTGCTTCTGAAATCTCTGGGAAGATTGTCTTCAAATGATGAAAAGCTTCGCCTTCTTTGTCCAAAGCCTTCACAAAGTTTTTGATAAGGCCGAGCTTGATGTGGAGCGGAGGTAGAATTATTTTTGCCTTCTTTATAAGTGGAGAGTATTTTATGTTATCTACCCCAACTTGAAACTCGATTCGTTCTGGCCAGTCCTTTATGATGTAGTGGTCTTGGCGAGCTCGGCTATCCCATTTGCATAGAAAGCAACAGTATTTTGTGTATCCACTTTGTAGACCACATAGCATTCCAACAACTTTAAGCTCGGCACATATTTTCCAATCATGTTCTTCGTATTTGATTAACTTGAGCAATTTTTGCATTATCTCATATGTTTCCTTCGTATTTACTGCATGCGCGATCGGGATAGATGGCTTTTGGTTGCCAATATGCAATTATACGGCCTTTAAACTTAATTTATTGCCGTCTATGAACAATCGCCACTCTTTTGAATCATATGGTTCGCCAAATTGTTTGAATAGACCAGCAATGTCTTTGCAGTAACAAACACTGTCCTCCTTCGTATAGTACTTGGAAAATTCTTCGTGACGAGTTCTTTAATATGTTACCTTAACATCGGATGAAACAAATTTAAATTGTTGCATTCGAGAGGCGTGTAGTTCGGCCTTTTCCTTTGACAATTCCAAATCCCTTATCCAATCATTGAGTTGTGCTTGTGACAAAGAATTTCTTTCGTTTTCCGTTTGAAATTCAGTACAACATGATGCCGCGTAATCAGATACTACTGTTGACAATGAAACTGGAGCCGGAACTAAAGTTAAATTTGATTCTGGCAATGTCGCTTCTGTTGAAATTAGTTCTGGTAATGACACTGTAGATACGCTCGCATAGGTTACTTTTCTGGACTTTCCAACCCCAAGTACTTTTGTAGTACAAATATAGCAGTCCGTTGAATGGCAAGTTGGTTCCCTCCACTTCATTGGTGTAATAAATTTCACACGTCGCCTAAATAGATAGTTTCAGAAATTAGTCAGCTATGCATTAAAAGGGAACAAATTCCTAATTTTTACAACGTACCTTTTTGTTCCGGTTTCCGAAGAAATCAATTCGACTCGGCATGTGGTGCACACAGTGTTCGGTGTCCATGGTTTTTAGGCTCAATTCCAAAACACTTATAGTATGTAACTTTCAAAGGATTTGAAAACACACGTCTCATACTTTTAACAATAAATTGACCGCAGATGAAACAGAACATATCTGGATCATTTGTACACTCAAACTCTCGCGCCCTTTTATTCATTTTTTATTTTTAAGTAAATGACGGGTTATAAACTGCAATTATAAACTGAACAGTATACGGCGAGCCTTGCAGATATTATGAAGGAACAAGGCGCATGTACTCTTATTTATACTTAGATCCAGTAAAAATTCAATATATCTGCTAAAAAACAAAAAGTTTTCGAGATGATTCCTCGCAAAGAACAAATTTTTTTATATTTTTACAAAAAAAATTTAAAAAATCCGTAATGATTGTTCAATATGTTTGAATCTGCAGGACCTAGCAAAAAGTGTTGTACCTATGTACTGATTATAGTAAATTTTATTAGCTTTCAAATTTTTCAAACCGTTTTGGAAGAGCTCAGTTTGTTCTTGAGATATACACGATTAAGTGGAGCCATCTTTTTTGTTTTTTGAAATAACGGTAAATCGTAAATATCTCAAAAACGGTACCATTCAAGTAAAAATAACCTTGATTTTCGGAATTAGGAGGTGATTTTACATAGGAATTTCACTATGGCGTCTCTGGTGCATTTTGGCTGTAAACCAGTGTTATTAGCGGTTGTTTGTTATTTGTTTAATAGAAAATAGTGAGCAGACTCGAAAGAGTTATTCTAACTAATAATTTTATATAATTCGCTCTTATTTATGTTGAAAAAAAATCAAATTTCTAAGTTTTAGCGAACTACTTTTTTATGCAACCTACTACTAATTTTTTATACCAAATCGAATGCAACTCGGCGCAAAATGATGCTCTTTTTCCAAAAAAACAACTCTGATGAACAGGTGTTAAACTCATTTTGGAATTTTGACCTCTATGCAGAAGAGTTTACACTTGTATTGGTACACTATGTCCCTAACCAACTGTTCCAGCACACCAAAAAGAAGAAGAGGTCTTCTTCTTGTGAAATACCAAAGCGTATACGGAAAATATCGGCTGTGTTCGTAAATGCAGCATGACGCGCAAACTACGATTGCATCACAAACAGAACGTTCAGAAATGCCAATATGGCAGCACTGCAATAATCAAGCGTTCAAAAAGACAACATTTCTATCAGCTGTCGCTCATAATTTCTATAAAAAAAATTTTTACCGCATTTAACTACGATGTCTGACAAAAAGTAAGTGCAAAACTGTTTTCTGTTAATTTTTGTATTGAAATTTAGTTAAATTATGTTAATAATAATTGTATAAATTACACTGTACAACAGCCATTTTGCAACAGAGACACCATGGTACTTTTCTGAAAGGCGGCATCGCATAGATCATTTTTGCCGAACAAATTTATAGTCCAGCTCGTCTGAGTTTTTTTTAATTTGCACTTAAAGGTACATATTGGGTATTTGTACCATAACCACATAAACTTGAAGAGCTACAGCTTCGGTGTCTAAGGGAAGGTTGTTGGCAATAAAAACGGTCTTAACTTGAACGGTTGTATTTTGGAAGTACAAAAGAATGGTACATAAAAGAAGGACCGTTTGTAAAATAGTATTGAATTTCATACTATTTTGTTAGAGATTGGATGAAAACCTTAACGTAGTAAAACGAGTTTTAACACAATTTCCAGAAGAAACAGTTTGATCTCCGCAATTTTTAAGGTCTCTTCAGCCATTCAATTAAATTTTTGCAATTTTCTCTAGCTCTTTTTTATTAAAAACATTTGAAGGAGAGTATGGACCATAAATATTACACAATATTACTGCACGGTTATAGTACATTTATACTGCACCAAATTTGGCGAATTTGAATGTGTCATTTCGAACCTGTTTACACTGGCAAATTTGCATTTGGCTTCACCTTCCCTGCAAGAATCTTCTACCAGAATACAAAGCCACCGAAAGAAAATGCACCACCTTGATGTTTTAAACACATGTAGAGTAATAATAAATGAAGAATCAAGAAGGCTTCTCTCTTTTCTTAGTGGAACTGGTCCAATATCATAAAAAAAATAGTTGAAATTGTTATTTAGAACTGTGCATAATGCAAAAGTTTTCACACGTTAATTACCCATTAAGGTTCTTGCTGGGCAATTCTAAATGTGGAACACAGGCAGGGTTGCTATTTTGAGGAATTGTGGATTGTATTGTTCAGCGAATGAGGCCAAATGCGATGGAATTCTAAATTTGGAAAATGAGATTTGTATGGAAAAAAGCGCCAAATTTTTCGCCAAATTTACCAAATTTGGTGCGGTGTAATGGCGCTTTTAGGTCAATGTTAGTTATAGAAAAGTTCAAAATAAAACGCAACAAATTGGTGGTTCCATAAAAGTTTATTCGTTTCTTCTCAAACATTTCAATTATGCAAAGTGGTGCAAAATCATACAGAGGGCAGAAAACTCAACCGTTTTAAAAAATATCAACGGTGTTTGTCGAAGCGTTTCTTTATTACTCCTGTATCTAATTTAGCTAACCAAATCAAGAGGAAACTATTAGAAAATCTTCAGTTTTGTGCCCTTTGGGTAGGGCTCTTGATAATCGGCAAATCGACTAGTCGAATAATCGATTTCGACTAGTTGTTTCAAAAAATATTCGATCACCACTAGAGGTCGGAAAAATATGTCAAATCAAGCGCCTGAAAAATACTTTGTAATTTTTTTTTAATAAAAATTGTGTAAACTGTGGCAATTATATAATTATAATTTTAGCCACCTGTAGTGCGATTCACTAACTTTTGTCGTTTCCACAAACGACAATTTTAACCTTATCACAAATGGTTTGTTTTATCACATTTGCGATTCAGTAACTGGGTTTTAACAACACTAGCTAAGTAACTATTTAAAGTGAGAAAATATGGCATCTCTTGCACTGAAATGTCAAAATTTGCGAAAAACACAAAGAGGAATTGAAGAAAAACAAATCATACCTAATTTATCGTGTAATTTATCGAAGTGTTTTGTTGCAGAAGTGGAAAACTTTATTATTTATTTATATTTTATAAATTATTTATTTATTTATTATACCATAATGGCGTCCACCAGTAAAGCAACGAAAAAAAGTCGCACATCGAATGAGCAGCTTAGGGTGCTGGTGGATATCCTATCGGAAACGGAGGGCCTGGCATCCGGAAGATTCCAGCGCCTCCATGGAAAGTTGGATTACAAGAAGAAGTGGAGGGAGGTAGCGGAGAAGCTCAATGCAGTTGGAGGAGCTTCTAAGACCGTCGAGCAATGGATTAAGGTAAGTAGTACATACTTTAATAAATTTGTTATTTGTGTCGTAGGGTAGTTGTTTCCTTTAGGAGATAACTGATAAACACGTGCGTAAATGTCGGGAAAGGAATCAAAACACGCGTTTTGACCGTGGTATCAATAATCCGTACCCGCATATTAAATTTGTTGTTTCTGTATTATTATTTATTAACAATTTAATTTACTGATTTACAGGTATGGCGTGATTTCAAACGCCGCGTGAGTAATCACGTGCGCGACCTCAACAACCAAAGGTCACGTACCGGGAATAAGCCCATCTCTCTGCCGCCATTGACCGAACTAGAAATTCGCGTAGCTGACTTGATTGGGGAAAGTTATATTCAGGGTGCAGCTACTTGCGACGACAGCATCCCAATAGAAGAGGTGAGTTCAAAGTAGTGTAGTAACATGAAAATGCTGGACAAATAGGGGATGGGGATAGGAATAGGGATGGAGATCGAGATAGGGAGAGGGTAGGGATAGGAATCGGGCAGGGATAGATAGGAATAGGGATGGAGATCGGGACAGGGATAGGCATAGAGTCTGATTGTTTTATACTTAACTTATTATTTTATTTACTTATTTTCAACTATTAGGAATTCCAATTGATGGTAGAGGAGGATGATGAAATCCCTTGGTCCCAATGCGACGGGACTATTGATATAGCCCGCCTTACTCCTGAGGTAACAGCGCCGATCTCAACAACACCGATCCCAACAACAACAACATCACCACCTATACATACAACAGCAACACCAAGAGTAACAACAGCAACACCAAGATCAACAGCAGCAACACCTCGCAGGGGCTTGAAGAGGAAGCGTACCCCACAAGACAGCGACGATGACCGTAAAAGGTTTTTGGAAATCACCGAAAAGCAGGCCGAAGCCCTGAGGGTAAGAAATTATTCCCCACCCCAATTAAAATTGGTGCTTATTACTATTTTTTCTGTTTAAATAGATTCTAGCAGAGAATCAAGGGAAGCAGGCAGAAGCCATGATGGTAAAAAGTCATTACAAAACAAATGAGTATTTTATTTAATAATTCCCCTTTCTTTAAATAGATTCTAGCGGAGGTTCAGGCCAAGCAAGCAGAGACCCAGAGGGTAAGACTTATTTACAAACCAAATACATTTTTTTTAAACAATTTTCCTCCCTTTAAATAGATAAAAGCCGAGAACGAGTCGAAGCGGACGGAGGCGATGACTTTAATAGGCGAGGGTCTTAAAGACCTGGCCCATGCCATCCGACATGACGACTATAAGCCATAAGTTTAAGCTATGCAGTGAGTCATAAAAGTCTTCGTACATTAATTTTTTATTTAGAAATCACAATTTTAAACGTGGGGTAAAGTTAGTTTGATAATTTTTTAATACATTTTAGTAGATTTGTAAACGTAGAATACTAATATGTAGTTTGAAACTTTGTTTGAAGCTCGATAAATTTCTCAAAATTTTGCATAAGTTTTTCCAAAGCTTGCACAACATTATTTAGTTTTTTTTTACTATGTATTTTCGTAGCGCGCTGAATTCTTGTACAATTAAGTAAAACTTTCAAAGATATTGAACGTTTACTTGATTTTCGGATTTTTTTCCTTAATGGTTTATTTTACAAGAATTCACCGCGCTACGAAACGACATACTATAAAAAAATCTAAATAATATTATGCAAGCTTTAGAAAAACGTATGCAAAATTTTGAGAATTTTATCGAGCTTCTAACAAAGTTTCAAACTACATATTATCATTCTACGTTTACAAATCTACTAAAATTTTTTAAAAAATTATCAAACTAACTTTACCCCACGTTTAAAATTGTGATTTCTAAATAAAAAATTAATGTACGAAGACTTTTGTGGCACACTGTTTATTAGATTATTTTATTTTTTAATATTAATACTACCGTTTAAGTTGCTTAGTTTAGGAAATGTAAATATTAGACTTAAGATATGCAGTTGATTAACTCCCTAATTCTGTGTACTTGACAAAATGTCACTCCCTGATAAATAATCAAAAAATACATTGGTATCATGTTTTTTGAATTTTATAATAAAAAAAATAAAATATTTTTTAGTTTTGACGCAGATTTGAAAACACTGGATATAGTTATTACCTTTTTTTTTATCAAGGGTGACAATTTGTCAAGAACACAGCGTTGCAATTTTTTGTTTGCTATTTTTACCGAATTCAAATTTAGAAAAATTATTTTTATTAATTGTAAAAATTTATCAAGATTTAATGTACAAATTGCAAGTTATGTCTGTTATAAAAATCTTGCAATTTGTGTATTAAATCTTGATATAGATATTTTTTAAGTTAATTAATAAAAATAATTTTTCTAAATATGAATTCGGTAAAAATAGCAAACAAAAAATTGCAACGCTGTGTTCTTGACAAATTGTCACCCTCGATAAAAAAAGGTAATAATTATATCCACTGTTTTCAATTCTGCGCTAAAACTAAAAATTTTTTTATTGTTTTTAACATAAAATTCAAAAAACATGATACCACTATATTTTTCTTGATTATTTAAAAGGGATTCACATTTTGTCAAGAATACAGAATCAGGGAGTTATTATGCCTAGTGTATTTATGAAATGAATTTCTTAATATTTAATAATTAGTAATTAGTAATTGAATGAATTTTTTAATATTTAATTTAATAGGTGAACTATTTTTAATTTCTAAAATATAAACTTAATATACAATGAAAGACTGAAATTTCCACTAAAGTAAATTTTTTACTTTTATATTTTTTATTTTTTAATTAATAAAATAATGAAAATTTTACATATTCGCTACAAGTGAACTTGAAAGAGTTTTTATTTATTTTCCATGGACATAGAACTAATCCATCTTGTACCTTAGTCGTATCATTTTATATTAGACTTAAGAATATCCTCAAATGATTTTGTTAAAAAAATATGGCTTTAAATAACTTTTATTAAAGCCCTCTTAATCTACTTTAATATGTTGATAAATATGTAAAAATTATAAGACCTATAATAACTTTTATTACAGCCCTCATAATCTACTTTAATATGTTGGCATATTTCGTTAGCCTACTTAAGGGATTTGCCAGACATTATATTAAATTACTTAAATTCTTGTGTATGTATGCCAATATAAAGATAGCTTAGTAAATGATCACTATGTTAAGAGAATAATATTTCTAAAACATACAGTCAGTCACAAAAATAAGTATACACTTCTTTATGGGAAGTTCTCTCAAATTTCGTCTTCAGGAAATTTGTTTTAATTAATTTTCTGTAAGAAAACTTATCAAGATCTAATAGAAACACTATAAATTATGTTGTAAAAGTTAATAAAAGATTCTGAAAAATTCGACGAATTTTCATACAAACTGTCAACCTTTTTCTCAGAATTTTTCCGAGTATGCAGATTTGTAGCCCGTTCAATTTCAGTCTAACAAAGTGCAAGTCTTAAATGCCTTAAACATTTTCTTTAATTGTTAGAATTTTTTTTGTTTGCGCAAATCAAAATTTTTTGTTATATGGAAAAAATGTGATGCTTAAAAAAAATTGTAACAATTAAAGAAAATGTTTAAAACCCGGCTCATACAAAAGAACCCTTTGCCGTGACAAGCAACGCCAAGTTCCTTTGAGGACGCCAAATAATCTTTCGATGGGATTCCTTGCTTAGCATAGCGCCTCGTTGTATTTAAATTTTGGAGTACCTTCAGTTTGGCTCGGTAATGGCGTCATAAGCCAAGGCTCTAAAGGGTATCCAGAATCTCCTGCAAATTACGTCTTATTAAATAACATGCGTTTTTAAGTAACTTTAATAGAAATACCTATCAGAAACATATTCCGGTATCCATTTTCATTCGCTCTCTGCATAACTCGCCGCGCTGCACAAGAACTCCATATATATGCATCATGTCGTGCTCCCGGAAACTTGGCATTCACGTTCAGTATTTTAAGGCTTGGGTCACATATCTACCATAAAATATAGAAAATTGTCGATGTATAACTATATATCTGTTATATTTTATAATAAACTTACCATTTGGACATTAAGGGAGTGGTACCCATGATGATTCACATATGTATGCTTCCTCGTGCACTTTTGGGGCTAGAATCGCTATATGAGTGCAATCGATCGCCCCTATCGTGCCGGGAACGAATGGTGCAGGCGCTGAAGAAAAAACGTCTTTCGCAGCTTGGCGTTACGCCTGCGTCATGGGAAATTTGATTTCTTCGTAAAACATTTTGGCGTTGATGACGTCGGTTACTCGGTGGATGCCCCACTGTTCCCCTACAGGCCTTTGGTAGCATCCAGTGGCGTAAAACCGTAGTGCACACAGCACCTTAAAAGACAAAATATACTTCAGAAAATGCATAGTTGTAGTGCACACAGCACCTTAAAAGACAAAATATACTTCAGAAAATGCATAGTTTCTGTATGTAATAATAAGTATTACCTGTTTTTCCACCGAAATTGCGGTAATCCTTTTGCCTCTAAGGTAGGTATCCAGCCGTTCGGCAACGCCCGTCGCGATTTCGGGATTCACCCGGTACAATTTTCTAAACTCGGATGCCCCAAGCTCAAAGGGATTGTCCAAGTCCCTGAGCAAACGCCGATCTACCGTTGCGCCATTTGAATCTGCATTTTGGGACAAGTTGTATGCTACAAACTCAAATGCCATCTTTATATATCGTTTTTTTATTTCACAAATCTTTAATAAAAACACAAAACACTTGAATTAAAAAATTAAACACGCCAACGGATACCACGATAAATTATCACTTGTAAAGACGACAACCAAAACAGCTGATTGAGTTTTATCGCATTCGGTGACAAAAAAAGTGATAAAAGTTTGTGAATAGCAAATGTGTTAAAATTATGTGACAACGAAGTCACCGTCAGCAAATGTGGTTAAAAAAGTTAGTGAATCGCACTACTGATTTTGACTTATTTTCCGAACTCTAATTACCACTAATCGACTAGTTGGTTTCTTTCGACTATTGACTAGGGCTGATGAAACGTGAAGACCCGGGTAATAAAGAGGCAAGTATATACTGTGATTAGCATTAACATTTTAAAAGACTTTAACAGAAAAAAGTCCTAGAGAGCGTAGGCTCGCCGTCAGAAAGAAAACTTCAAAAGTTCCCATAGATTTTCAAACAGCACAAAAGTTGGTAGTCAACTACTCGACTAGTCGAGTAATCGATTAGAATCAAGAGCCCTACCTCTGAATGATGATGAACCTGCATCCAACGAAAAATAACCTTATATTATTACATCATGTCCCCTGAGTCTACTGTTAACAATATCTTTACGACACCTTCGGGAAAAATATTCCTCATAAAAAAATAGGGTCCAAATAACGAAATTTCCGTCGAGGACTCCTTTAACCATAAACAAGCAAAAACTAGAGTTCATCCAAGAAACAACTAAAATACATGAGACATTCCATATGAAAACGTCTAATTTAAAAAGCTGGCTAGTCTCGGATATCGCTCAAACTTTGAGGGACACTTCTTTAGGGTCCTAACGGATCAAATTTACACACATTTAATTTTTATAGCCACTGGTTTCGGATTGGTTGAATTTCAAAGTTTGAAAAACGTCGTTTTTTGGCTTACAGATATCCTTTCATTCGATACGGCGTTTAATGGAAAAATAGAGTAGTTTGTTTAAAAGTAAATAATAAATCATATAGCGAGTTCCTGGTATTATAAACCTGGAAGTTAAAATTCATCATTTTTATCCTTTTTTGTCAAATTTAGCTGACTCTGGCGTCTTCACTGTTTTAAATAGCCATTCAATTTTGTTCAGAAATTAAGGGTACTTATCCTAGAAGAAACTAACCCATTCATCGGCCAAAAAAACTCACTCCTTATAGGTAAATTATTATCTCGGAATTTGTAAGTTTTCAAAAATCGTGTTTTCAGGCTCTAAAACGAACATGTTTCTCAAGAGCTAAAAATACGAATGTGTTATGGACTCCAGTCCTGACCTTTAGCTTCTAATAACTCAACATTTTGTTTTGTTATATTCATACTAAAGCGGGCTACCCACCTGCCCAGAAATGCCTCAAGAAAAAAACGAGCATATATTTCTTATGCGTGGTCAGGAAATTTAGACGTTTACGGTATTTTCCATTTTATTACAAAACATGTGCAGCGAAGTATATACTCATCTTTGCCGTGAATCTGCGCGTTTACTTACCTCAAGAAATATGTATATACGAGCATTTGAAGACATGTATGGATGAAGGGGGTATGTCGCATTCTCACTCAATTTCTGTTTTTGGCATTGGTGAATAGTTTTTATGCAGATCTATATTTCTGTCTTATCAGAACCTGGCTATCGTGAAAATTGTAGAAGATAATTTATGGATGAAGGGGGTATGTACACAACTTTTCAATATTAATTGTGCAATAAAAAGCATAAGCTTATGTTTAGTACTTTATATGAAAAAAGCGGAACATACCCCCCTCTTCCACAATTAATATTGAAAAGTTGTGTACATACCCCCTTCATCCATAAATTATCTTCTACAATTTTCACGATAGCCAGGTTCTGATAAGACAGAAATATAGATCTGCATAAAAACTATTCACCAATGCCAAAAACAGAAATTGAGTGAGAATGCTTTTTATTGCATATGCTTTTTATTGCATATTATGCAACGTCTTTTATGGCTTTGCATAATTTTTTTGTCAGTTTTCCATAGAGATTTGAAAAAACCTCAAATGTTTAAGCAAAACTTTAAAGTCAATTTTCTCGTTTCACTCAAAATGCGACATACCCCCTTCATCCATGCATGTCTTCATTTATTTCTTGAGGTAAACCGGCGTTGCCAACCATCGAAAATTGTAGTATTTTTATACCTTTCATGAACATGAAATGGTATTATAACTTTGGTCCGATGTTTGTAAATATGAGAAGAAGAAGAGATAGACCCATCAATAAGTATACCGAAATGATCAGGATGACGAGATGAGTTGATTTAGCCATGTCCGTCTGTCCGTCTGTCCGTCTGTCCGTCTGTCCGTCTGTCCGTCTGTCTGTCTGTCTGTCTGTCTGTTTGAACGCAAACTAGTCCCTCAGTTTTTGAGATATTTGGCTGAAATTTGGTATGCGGCCACCATTTTCCAATATAGGAATCATTTGTCGGAACCAGCTAGATCGGACCAATATAACATATAGCTCCCGTACAACCGATTATTCCGATAAACGGATTTTGGGCTATAACTCCTGTAATTAAACACGTAGGAACGTGAAATTTTGTAAGTATTGCTATTTTTATATGTGAAATATCGATATTGAAACTCATAGAGATGGGATAAATATTTCACATAGCTCCCATACAATCGATTATTCCGATAAACGGATTTTGGGCTATAACTCCTGCAATTAAACATGTAGAAACGTGAAAGTTTGGACGTATTGCTTTTTTTATATGTGAAATATCGATGTTGAAAATCATCGAGATTGGATAAATATTTCACTAGCCCCCATACAATCGATTGTTCCGATAAACGGATTTTGGTAGATAACTCCTGTAATTATATAGGTAGGAACGTGAAATTTTGGAAGTATCGCTATTTTTATATGTGAAATATCGATGTTGAAAATCATTGAGATGGCATAAATATTTCACATAGCTCCCATACAATCGATTATTCCGATAAGCGGATTTTGGGCTATAAGTCCTGTAATTAAACACATAGGAACTTGAAATTTTGGAAGCGTCGCTATTTTTATTAGTAAAATGTCGATGTTGAAAATCGTTGAAATGGGATAAATATTTCACATAGCCCCCATACAATCGATTGTTCCGATTAACGGATTTTGGTAGATAACTCCTGTAATTATATCGGTAGGAACGTGAAATTTCGTAAATGTTGCTATTTTAGAATGTGGAATGTCGATGTTAAAAATCAATGAGATTGGACCAATATAACACATCGTCCCCATATAATCGATAGCTCCGATAATTTCGGTATGAGCTAAAGTTAAATTCACAGGCTGTACTGGGGATCAAACAGTGAAAATCGTGACGCTTATTCGTGAAAGGTATTTAGCCTTCGGCATAGCCGAAGACAGCTTTCCTTACTTGTTTTCTTATGAGTTGAATATTGGCTCAAGAAAATTTGACGTGTGAAAACAGTTCTTGACCATTTCTTGGACATTTTTTATATGGAGTTTGACATTTCTTGGCAGGTGAGTAGCTCGCTTAAAAGTATCTGCTGATGGATCTCCTAAACCAATATAAACTTATTTTCAAAGTAAATTTTCTTATAATTTTTGAGACTTTTTGTCAAGCAACCTTTACCTTACCAAACTACTCTCTTTTACCTTTAAAAAGCCGTATCGAATGCAAGGATATCTCTGATAGAAACAAGTGTACAGCTATAATAGGGTAAGCCTAAAAACGACGTTTTTCAAACTTTGAAATTCGACCAGTTCGAAAACAGTGGTTATAAAAATTAAATGTGTGTAAATTTGATCCGTTAGGACCCTAAAGAAGTGTACCTCAAAGTTTGAGCGAAATCCGAGACTAGCCAGCTTTTTGAATTAGACGTTTTCATATGGAATGTCTTATGTATTTTAGTTGTTTCTTGGATGAACTCTAGTTTTTGCTAGTTTATGGTTAAAGGAGTCCTCGACGGAAATTTCGTTATTTGGACACCTCCCCTATTTTTTTATGAGGAATATTATTCCCGAAGGTGTCGTAAAGATATTGTTAACAGTAGACTCAGGGGAGACATTTTTTCGAGAAATTTTACAAAAAAAAAAGAAAAAATGACATAACCATGAATCGTAGCGGGACAATGTCTAGGAGGAAAATGTTAGTTTTTATTGCCAACAACCTTCCCTTAGACACCGAAGCTTTAGCTCTTCAAGTTTATGTGGTTATGGTACAAATACCCAATATGACCCCCTTAACCTTTAAGTGCAAATTAAAAAAAAACTCAGACGAGGTGGACTATAAGTTTGTTCGGCAAAAATGATCTATGCGATGCCGCCTTTCAGAAAAGTACCATGGTGACTCTGTTGCAAACAAAAATTCAAATTTTGTTGTACTGTGTTATTATTTTTCAATTTTTAGTGAAAATCTCAGTAATGCGGAGACAAAGTTATTGCTGAGAGTACGGTTGAATATGGAGGACGAGTTTAAATCGGGTAGAAGGAAAAAAATGTATTGTGGAAGAAAGTTGTGACCAACGTTAAAAATGTAAAACCCAATATACATACATATATATCGAAACATCCTATAACAAAAGGAAAGGGATTTTCTCTGCTATTTTCAAAATTTGTCATGATCTCTTGCTGACGGTCAACAGACGGCCATTTTATTTCGCTTTTAAGATTACAAATGGCTTGGATTGTTTTGTTAAATACACTGAAACAAAGTTTCATAGAGTTCACGCTGATTTTTTCTTAGAATCTAAGAAAAATAACATATAATTTAAGAAAAAAATCTTATTATATAAGTATGAAAAAATACGTTACATTTTATTAACGTCAGAACTTCGTTCTTAAAATATAAGAACTGAAATTCATTATTTTTATACCTTTCATGAACATGAAATGGTATTATAACTTTGGTCCGATGTTTGTAAGTATGAGAAGAAGAAGAGATAGACCCATCAATAAGTATACCGAAATGATCAGGATGACGAGATGAGTTCATTTAGCCATGTCCGTCTGTCTGTCTGTCTGTCTGTCTGTTTGAACGCAAACTAGTCCCTCAGTTTTTGAGATATTTGGCTGAAATTTTGTATGCGGCCACCATTTTCCAATATAGGAATCATTTGTCGGAACCAGCAAGATCGGACCGATATTACATATAGCTCCCATACAATCGATTGTTCCGATAAACGGATTTTGGGCTATAACTCGTGTAATTAAACACCTAGGAACGTGAAATTTTGTATGTGTTGCTATTTTTATAAGTGAAATATCGGTGTTGAAAATCATCGAGATGAGATAAATATTTCACATAGCTCCCATACAATCGATTGTTCCGATAAACGGATTTTGGGCTATTACTCCTGTAATTAAACACGTAGGAACGTGAAATTTTGTAAGTGTTGTTATTTTTATATGTGAAATATCGATGTTGAAAATCATGGAGATGGGATAAATATTTCACATAGCTCCCATACAATCGATTGTTCCGATAAACGGATTTTGGGCTATGACTCCTGTAATTAAAGACGTAGGAACGTGAAATTTTGGACGTATTGCTATTTTTATATCTGAAATATCGATGTTGAAAATCATCGAGATGGGATAAATATTTCACATAGCCCCCATACAATCGATTGTTCCAATAAACGGATTTTGGTAGATAACTCCTGTAGTTATATAGGTAGGAACGTGAAATTTCGTAACTATTGCTATTTTAGAATGTGGAATGTCGGTATTAAAAATCAATGAGATTGGACCAATATAACACATCGCCCCCATATAATCGATAGTTCCGATAATTTCGGTATGAGCTTAAGTTAAATTCACCCCGGCTGTACTGGGATCAAACATTGAAAATCGTGACGCTTATTCATGAAAGGTATTTAGCCTTCGGCACAGCCGAAGACAGCTTTCCTTACTTGTTTTGGCTGAATTTGTTCTTAAATGTTACGAATTTGTTCTTAAATTTTAAGAAATTACGTACGTACAATTTTTTCACTATGATTAGGTATAAGAACTTTTTCTTATTATTTAGAACTTGTTTCGTAGATTTTAAGAACTATTTCTTATATTTTAGGAAAGTGTCATAGATTGAAGCAACATTTTCTTACCTGAGCAGACAGCGTCACTGTGAAAAATGTTTCATTCATATTAAATGCTGAATATAGTCAAGGCAAGTTCGCTATATGTACCTATGCGGATGAAATTGGAAATTCTTTTATGTTGTATGCTAGTGAGAAATTGTTGATAATCGGCCTGTTCATGTTTTAAGCAAGTACTGAAACCGTAACCGATTAAAACAGATTCATTTTTCAAAACCGTAACCGTTACTTGGATTTGAAAAAGAACAAAACCGTTTTAAAAGCCGGAACCGGTTCCAAACGGTTTTGATTTTTATACCCAGCGTACTAGTACTAGTGCAAGAGTATAATAATTTTGTTCACATAACGGTTGTACGTAACAGCTCAAAATAATGGAGATAGATATAGAGTTCCATAGAAGAAAGTTCTTGGGTTGAAAAGAGGAGTTCATTAAGGCATGCCCGTCCGTCTGTGTACACGATAACTTGAGTAAAAATTGAGATATTTGCATGAATTTTATATACAGGTTACTTTTTTTTTGTTTTTGTATTATGTATTTTTTTATTTTGCCTATTTTTTGTTTTATTTTTTTATCAAATTTTTTATTTTATTTTTTTTGCCTTTTTGTTTTATTTATGTTCAGATGGAATGCCAGAAGTGCGATATAACAATGACAGACTTCACATCCATGACCAAGAGGCAACTAATTCAGTTTTTGGTAAAGCATGGTGTACTAAGTGACAGCATGTCATGTGGACAATGCCAAAATCCGTGCACCTTGCAGGGTGTCATGTGGGGTTGTCGGCGGCAGAGAACTGTCAATGTCCACCGGAAGAAGAGGAAGGTAACCTGCACCTTCAAGCAGAGCCGATTTGTCAATACATTTTTTGCAGGGTCCCACTTGAGCCTGGAGAAGATTTGCCGGCTCGTGGTACTATACATATCGTTGCCCTACCCTAAAATTCCATTCATCCAAAAGACCCTAAAAATAGGGTCAAAAGCATGAAATGATTGGGTAAGCTTCACCAGAGAGGTGCTGGTGGACTGGAGCTTCGAAAACTACGATAGTTTAATTGGCGGCCCCGGAAAAATTGTGGAAATTGATGAGGCCAAAATGGGAAAATATAACCGAGGTAGAGTTATAGATGGACAGTGGGGGTTTGGTGGCATTGAGAGAGGCTCGAAAAAAATGTTCATAGTCGCTGTTCCAGACAGAACAAGGGAGACACTGCTCCGTGTGATCAAGGAAAAAATTTGTTGCTTCAATTTTCGGAGGGGCCGTAACCCTGCAAAAATCGTTGGATTATGTGTTTCAATTTTTTGATATTGTATTTAAAGTCCCGTTTACATTGCTCGATTTTTCATACAATTTCTTGTTGATTCTGAAATTGTTTCTTGTTTTGGCGTTGAGTCCGCCTAGGATTTTTTGCACATTCAACACCAACACCCGGAGAAAAACGTGTGCGTTCTTACCATCTATCCAGACGAGTCCGTAAGGTGCTCCGTTAGGACTCCCAGGGCTCCCTAGGGTGTTCTCTAAAAACATACTCCCTTATTGGATTCCGGAGACTCCGTACTTAGTCCTCGCTCTCATTAGCACTCCTTCGTAAGAGCTGTTCGCTCCTTGCAAAGCCTAGAAATGTGAAATTAGCTTAAGAAGAGTAAGCTCCGAGGAGCAGGCGAATAAGTGGTTAGTGCTGTGAGGAGAAGTGCCACATGCCGGGAAAACATTGGGCACCTCTGGGCTCAGCCTGCATTAGTAATTTAATTTTTAACTACCAATCTTATCCTTCCGGAAGGAGGGGTAACATAACCTACATATGTAGAAGATTTCACTGGTGATAAATCGCTACGTCAGTTCGCAAGGGAGTAGGTACCAGAGCCTAGCGGATTGATTTCCGACCAAGGACTGTTAATTCGACAACACTTCCCAAAGCCTTGAATAGTGTTTTGTCGTTACAATAACAACATCAGGGATTTTGCTGCTTTGTATGCATGGTGCCTAGGGCCCGTCGGGATGAAAGCTCCATCGACGTAAACTTTTAACTCCCTGTTTGCTTGCGATCGTGAATAGGGTGGGGAGGATTTTGCCAGTGATATTGCTTGCGGCTAAAAAGTCGGAAAGAGTCGGGAGATAAGTAAGTATTTATTCTGTTTAAAAAAAAAATGAAAAAATGTCTTTTACAATTTTTATTTAATTTTTTTTGCATGACGTAAACAACCGTCAAATAGTTTTCAAAAAAATTGATTAATGTATATTAATGTATATATAATATATAATATATTGAATAAAGGTCTGTTTACATTGTTCAATTTTGGAATCAATTTTCGTCGCATGTGCCGTTGATTCCAAATTGAGTTGACCACCCGTTTACATTAATCAATTTTTTTGAAAACTATTTGACGGTTGTTTATGTCATTTAAAAAAAATTTTATAAAAATAGAAAAAGGGAACGACAAAAACTGTACCCAAGGTTTCGCAAGTGTTTGCGAATTAATAATTCTTGGCCGGAAATCAATCCGCTAGGCTCCGGTACTCCCTTGCAGTACGTCCCGACTATCGTAGCGATTTATCAATAGTGAATCTTTATAGGCTATGTTACCTACCGCTGGTAGTAAAAATTAAACCATTTATCCAGACTGAGTCCAAAGGTTCCAAACGTTTCCCCGGTAGGCGCCACTTCTCCTCACGACACTAACCATTTATTCAGCTGCTCATCGGAGCTTAAGTCTCGTTTACATTGCTCGATTTTTCGTTAAATTTCATTTTGATTCTGAAGATTGACTCGTGTCAACGGGTCTTGCAAAATTGCATGCAACAAAGTTGGTAGCCAGCCGACTTTTGTTCAACTCAACATTCAACTTTTGCGTTTGTTTACGAACTGACATTCGTAAATTTTTGTCAGATTTTGTTGTCAAATTTTATAATAAATTAATTAAATATAAATGAAATTTTTTTAAGCTATTGCATAGATTTTATCGCGGGCTTGGCACCTAAAAAAAGAAGCCGGAACGGATAAAAAGGTTCAAAAAGGTTCGAAAAGGTTCGAAAAAGGTTCGAAAAGCCGAATACATAAAATTAGATATTTATTGATGGGTAAACATCTTTGCGCTGGGGGCAATAAAGAAAAAGTTACGCGTAAGAGTAAGATGTAAGATGTAAGAGTAAGAGTAAGATGTAAGATTTAAGATGTAAGAGGTATGGGTGTGGGGGTGTAAGATCTAAGATGTAAGAGGTATGGGTGGGGGGGAGGGGGAAGGTTTGTAAGATGTAAGATGTAAGAGGTATGGGTGGGGGTGTAAAATGTAAGATGTGAGAGGTATGGGTAGGGGGTGTAAGATGTAAGATGTATGGATGGGGGTGTAAGATGTAAGATGTGAGAAGTATGTCATATCATATGTCATATCATATGATTTTATATCATGTGATGTTATATCATGTGACGTCATATCATATGATGTCATATCAAAGAGGTTAGATCCATAAGAGGCGTCACCAACCATGTTCGGGCAGAGCTACTCGCAAGAAGCAAATTCGGTATTTTCTATGAGGGTCTTGCCCATTCCACTTTGTGGTTTTCGCTAGTTATATTTATTTTTATTTATTTATTCAAGATATCATCCGCCAATCTCAACATAGAACGAATGGTAAGAATAAACCCCCTTGCGCAGTGTACGCTATTATTATTCCTGAATTTAATTGCCTTCAAATAACTTATATGATCCTCAAGTCTTTCTCTTTTATCCTGGGATCCCCTATGCCACGGTCTTCTTAACGGATTTTTATCGTTTAAATTTTTGCTGTCAACCTCATCGAACAAATCGTTCATTTGCTTTATGAACGTTTGTGTGGGTTTGACATATCTTAAAACTGCAGCTTCATCTCCAAACAGTTTTAACTCTTCCATCATCTTTAAGCCGGCGAAAACGGAATTACTCATCAACTGTGTCGCCCTCGATACACTCATTTTCTCAAAGTTGTTTGGGTACCTATACGTGGGCTTCTGTCAATTTCGGACAAATTTTATAGTTTTCGTTTTTTTTGTCCAAAGCGAAAAGTCTTTCCACCACGACCTTATTCGCTACACCATCCCTTGTTATTACATCTGACTTTTTTTTCAAAAAGTTATTCCTTATATTTTTAAACAAATGACAGTAGTCAAACAAAAAGTGGATGTCACTCCCCTTATATGTATATGTGGTGTTTTCCTCGTTAAGGCGTAGCTTCTTAAATGCATATTGGTTTTGTGGGCCTTGGTCGCATAACGCAGCTTTTACATCAAGCCCAATACTGCGAGCGACGTCTACGTTTGCCCATAAGAACTCGATTATTTCATCCGCATCTGCCCCATTCTTCACTACATAGTAAGACAATACGTACTTCCATTTACTACATATTCCCTTAACCATAAAAAATAAGCATTTATCACCAATAACATTTTGTCGAGAGCCATCTCCACTGTCGACAAATCCATCAATAACGTCTGAAGTCTTGTTGTAAGTCAAGTCGTTTTTGATGGAAACCTCATCCCACATTATTGAGCATATGCGATCGGTTATTGGCATAGGTGCAATCATCGCCTTAAGATTTTCTATCACCTTCTCGTCAATGCCAGGACGGACGAACCGAATAGGTCGCTCTCTTAACAGCGTACTTTCGCTGGGCAACCGGAAACCCAAGTCATCCCTCATGAACTTGTAGGCCTTGGACGAAATGTAACGTAAATTTTGCGCCAAATTTTTTTCGTCTTTTGTGTAGTGGGTTAAATTTTTCCCTGTTATCATCTTGGCGAATGTAACCGAGTCTTTCGTTGCCCCGGGTTTCGGTACGATAGCCCTCTCCCGTAATTTGTACATTTCAAGGTTTAATTTTTCCTCGTTCTTCTTCAACGTACTAATCCCTTTATTTAAATTAAGCTCCCTCTTCATATAGTACCGCTGCTGCTTTGCGTAACGTTCGTGGTCGCAGACAAACTGATACTCGGGATCTAGTCCTTCCTCAGAGCAAATGTCTACACGCTGGCGCTTTACGTGTAAATCTGAGTAAAGCTCGAACTCTTCAAATGTGAGGTCTTCATCGGATTCTTTTTTGGGCTTCAGTGGTACAGCTCTCTGAACTACGGAAGACCCACTTCCACTTGGGACATCTGTGTCCACTCCCCCAAATATTGATGGTACAACCCCTTCTCGAAGATGTCTCCCCCTTTTATCGCTGGCCCTAAAATGTTTGTCACATATTTGCAACTCGGTATTTTTTGCATGTTCAACTGGTATGTTGCACGCATAAGCCCAAGAGTTTCTCCCTAACTCTTCTTTGGGAAATCCGTGCAGGACGACACCCTCTCCAGAATTACAGCCAGCTACAGAGCATTTTCGCTGCACCTTGTAGCCTTTTGGGACATATTCATGCGACTGTGCATCTTCATATCCTTTGAAATTAAAAAAAAAAAATTTAATTAGAATCTACTTGACCCATTTATTAAAAACCAATACTATTGCTGAAAACATATGAGTCGACCCTCGTATATTTTGCATGCAATATATAGCATGCAGTAAATACTGACAAAAATCACGGGACTTGTCGTTCGATAGAATAAATTTATTCTCCACATCATCTTGAATATAGGCAAATTGCAATATAATAAAAAAAGTGAAAATGAAATTGTTTTGTTTTAGTCTAATTTGCACAATTGTGTCAGCTAGTATATGTGCATAAATGAAATCACGTACGAATATCGATGAGAATATGTATTAATGTTAGGGTTGGCAAATCCCGCGATTTTAAACGTAAGTATGAAAAACTAAAAATATTAAATAACTTGGCTAATTAATTTGTCTTTTTTTAACTAGTTTCAGATAAGTTATGGTTATTTTATATCAGTTTTAATGTATGAAGTACTGATCTTAAACTAGTTCAAAAGAAACCAAAAAAGGTATAGTTTAATTTAAGTATTAATTATTGAGCCAGCCCTCGTATTGTCAACTACCACACATCCATACACACTCGCGCATTTCCATATGTAAATAAATATTTAGGTATACACCTGTCGTTAACACAAACTAAAATCGAAACCGAAACTAATATTTTCTAATAAAAAAAGTTTAGTTTTATGAATTTTTTTATCCTCGTTTTTTTTTTCATTTTGAAACCGAAACCGAAAAAAATATTGAACCATTTAAATTTTAATTGTAAAACTTTTCACTTTTTTCACTTAAAAAAAATTAATACTCACCCAAGTTTACTGTGGGGATAGCGCTTTCCCTCAAGCGCTTGGAACCCATGGCCTCCTGGAGGAAATGACGGCTACAAACGCTGAACTGCATTTTGGTGATCCTGAGGTTCTCCCTCCATTTGGCAGCAAGCTCAGGATCGGATGGACTTGCAAAAAAGCGAAGTTCTGGGTTGGACCGCTTTTTGTTACCACATCCCATAACATCACAAACTGTATTATATGGCATTTTTTCCATATGTAAATAAATATTTAGGTATACACCTGTCGTTAACACAAACTAAAATCGAAACCGAAACTAATATTTTCTAATAAAAAAAGTTTAGTTTTATGAATTTTTTTATCCTCGTTTTTTTTTTCATTTTGAAACCGAAACCGAAAAAAATATTGAACCATTTAAATTTTAATTGTAAAACTTTTCACTTTTTTCACTTAAAAAAAATTAATACTCACCCAAGTTTACTGTGGGGATAGCGCTTTCCCTCAAGCGCTTGGAACCCATGGCCTCCTGGAGGAAATGACGGCTACAAACGCTGAACTGCATTTTGGTGATCCTGAGGTTCTCCCTCCATTTGGCAGCAAGCTCAGGATCGGATGGACTTGCAAAAAAGCGAAGTTCTGGGTTGGACCGCTTTTTGTTACCACATCCCATAACATCACAAACTGTATTATATGGCATTTTTTTAAATTTGAAATTTTTTTTTTAAATGCTTTAAAAATCACTTTCAAGATCACTTTGATTTATTAGTTTAAAATATTGACAGATGTTGCCTTGGCAAAAACTTTTCAATATTAAGTTTTTTTTGTAGTTTTTACCAATCTTTCTTTTAAAAAAGCTGTAAATTTGAGTTCCAGTTACAGATTCTCTCCCAATTTTTTTATTTTGGTGGTGTTTGAAAAGTTTCGATATTCGTTACTATCGATAAACAATATCGATATATCGATACTATTGAAATTTTAGTATTTTCAGGAAAAAACGTTTAATTTGTACTAAAAATGTAGCTTTGCGGTGCATTTGCCATTTATTTTACACTTTTCAAACATGATTTATACTTTTTAACTCTATACCCGTGACTTTCGATAGCAATAATAGATAGAAGTATCGATATAAAGAAACCATCGATATATCGAGAAAAGTTTTCCAACTGTAGCACAAGATGGTATCCAAACATATACACCCACATATATAATTGCATAGATTTTTTTTATTACTAATCCAAAATACATATAAAAGTATACTTATTTTGGAAATAACCCAGCAAACCAGCTTCGGAGCGCTCTTAAATCTGAGCTCTAATATGAGCCTTTTTATGAGTTTTTTCAGAACATGCCCATAATTATGATCATTATGTGAGCTTTTATGAGCGTGTACATAAATATGATTGTTTTATTAGTTTTTCTGAGTGTGCCCCTATAAATACCTTTTACTTTCATTATTTGGATTCAAGTACGTTATGATTTTTCTTTTTGAAATAAGTTTTTGTAAGAAAATAAATGATGAACAATATTTGAATGTTAGATATGCAATGAATGTTTACCTATTTGTTTCTACATATTTAAAAGGAAAATTTAAGGTGCAAGGGATAGGGAAAGGGAATGGGAGAAGTCATGAGAAAGGAAAGGAAAAATTAAAATTGGAAAGAAATGAATAAAAATAAAGAAGAAAAGGAAGCTCCTAATTCGTACAAAAAATCATTCGAAAAAGACTCTTTCATGCGCTCTTTTCAGAGCTCATAAAAACATTCGAAAAAGAATCTTTTATGCATAAGACTGAGAGCTCATTTATGAATGACCAGTTTCATAGGAAAAGCCACTCAAATACGAGCATTTTATGACTGTTTATGATTGTTTTATGAACTCATTATGAATGTGAGCGCTCAGAGGAAAGAGTCCCATATGCGCTCATTTAGAGCTCTTATGGTTTGCTGGGAAGTTTTTCTCACAGACACTAGGATAATATTATTGAGGATATCACTCACAGACACTTACCTATGCACCTTACACTTTACTTATTGGAACCCGACGGCAAAGCGAAATTCCCAAAAAAAAATTTTAATCTAAATTCACTTTAAATAATTAATCTTTAAACTTTTCGTACTTCCTTTTACTTTATTATTATTTATTTCTATCACATTTCCGCAAATTCACGCAATTTAAACAATTAAACAAACAATGCAAAAAGGGAAATTTTTTCCATTGCAGCTTTTGCACATAAAAAATACTAAATTTTTTCATGCACCTTTTACAACATTATTTCACTGAAAATCACAACACTCTCACTTTCTTTTATTAATTTATAAATTATTTCTCACTTTTTCACTATTTTGCACAATTTCATAAATTAAATGGACAATGCAAAAGGGAAATTACCCCAATTGCAGCTTTTGTCCATCACTCAATTGTGCTTTGCTTTTTTTCTTTTTCACTCATTCTAAATAAATTTTTCACTCATTTTAAATAAAATTTGAGCAGCGAGTAAGAACAAAGGCCAAAAAGGAAAGGGCAAGACCTTCATAGAAAACATCGAGTTCCATCAAACATGCGAACAAATATTTTTCATATTGACATCACATGGAACTGACGCCTCTTATGGATCTAACCTCTTTGATTATATGATGTCAGATCATATGATGTCATATCATATGATGTCAGATCATATGATGTCATATCATATGATGTCATATCATGTGATGTCATATCATGTGATGTCATATCATGTGATGTCATATCATGTCATATAAACGTAAAAAATTTGTTTTCTTTCTTTCAAAACCCCGACCGCTGCGTACGGGCCTGGCATAAGTTCATAATATGCAACAGCTTACCGCGGCAGTCCCCGAGTGCCACACGTCATTTTTTTTTTTGGCGTTGAGTGCGTTTATTTTTTATGCATTCAACACCAACATCCAAAAACAAAAGCAAAACGTGCGCGTTTATACCGTCTAATCTCCGCTAGGACTCCCAGGGCGGTGCGCTCACCCACCTAGGTTGTTCCCTTAACACACACTCCCTTATTGGATTCCGGAAAGACACCGTACCCAGTGAGAAAAGGTAATGTATAGCAATGCATAAAGTAATGTATAGCTCCTATAGCGGAAACGGTCAAAATTCTAAAATCAAAATTCTCAAGTCAAAATTCCGGAATCAAAATTCTGGGTCGACAAAATTCTGGAAATCGGAATTCCGCACTTCCTTCGCCTTTTTTGGCTGTATTTCAAAATTCTGGTTTTTCATAATTCCGGAATTTACGTTTTCCAGAATTAATTCTGGAAAATTTTTCCCCAAAATTTGAGCAAAACCGTGTATTTTAATAAATTTGCTTATATTCAAGAAATATACATTGACTTTAATTTTTTGGTCATAAGACAGAAAACCAGCGGAACAATTTGTTTTTCTACTCTTCCGTGTATGCCTCGTCATTGTTGGAACAACGTCAAATGTACCGTCCGTAATCTATCAGTCGCTCTCATTTAATAAGTGCAGCGAAGATTTTGTTCCAAAAATAAGAATGCATTCGCCATAACTTCTCAATTAAAATAAATAGTTGACCTTTCAAAACATAAAGTGATAATAAAGGAATGTCTATTTTTTCAATACAAGTTGGCTCTTTTCGAACTCTGGCCGAACGCTGAATTATTTGGCTAGGCTGCAGAAAACTCGAGCGAACCATATTTTTAACCAGATTATTTGTTTCTGCAACCGATTTTTTATGCGCACATGGATCATGAGAATGTTCATTTTTTTTTCGTATAACATTTCACAGCCATGAAATTGTGTGTCAATACGCACGGTACATTTGTTTTTAACCGTTTCGGGACGGGAACTTTTGTGGCGTACAATCTCAAAGAAAAGTGTTTATTTCGTCTCCTATGGCTATTTTAAGAAAAGTAATTTGATAATATATTTTTAGCGCATCCCTAAAAGGAGATATTGTCCTGGGATAAAAACATCCCAAATCCATCTGTATTCAAAAATATTAATAAATGTCCTGGGATAAAAACATCCCAAATCCATCTGTATTCAAAAATATTAATAAAAATTCTAGACTTAAATTCACTCGATTTCATTTTATTTTGTCGTTTATATATTCAATTTTATCTTATAAGACATTATATTTATATGCCCTGATTATGAATGATTCGTTCTTGGCTAATAGTGAATCGTGGCTTGAATGTCGGTTGTGGGCCTGTCCATATTATAATATCATCAGGCCATTCATTCACATTATCTTCTTCCAAACGTTCAACTTCGTATATTTCATCAGTACTTTCATTTTCACCATCATTTTCATCCATAGCACTTTCATTTCCACCACCAATTTCATCTATAGCACTTTCATTTCCACGATCAATTTCTATTTCTTCATCATATGCTCTGCCGGGCTGTGTGTTTTCTCCATCTCCTGAATCAATGTTGCTTTTTTCACTGGGACTGTATGCGGAACCACTATCAGCAAACAGATCATCCTCATCACTCGATTCATTCAAAAAGTTCTGAATTTGTGAAACACCCAGTCTGCGTGGTCTATCCATTCTCTAAGAAAAATAATGTACATGAGTACGTATGGGATAATAATATCCCACAAATAAACGGATTTGGGATGATTTCTTCCCACGGAACTTACCTTGACTTCTTATAAGGAAAATAAGTTATTCTTTATTCTAAACGTTTTATTTCAATAGATTACACTATTTCCACAAAATGTAACTATAATTCAATTAAAAATCACTTATTTTCTAAGCTTTTTCCAAACAAATACCATCTACGCAACAACGTGTCTAAGAAAATGACATTTAATAAAAAACGGATGACTCCAACCAACAGCTGGTATTTTTGTTTTTGTAGAGAAGAGTATAATAAATGATTTGGGACTGTTTTGAACCAAATCGCTTCCATATTGTGACAGATACGATTTTTTGAATTTCTTCGGGATAAAAACATCCCCATCGTCCCGAAACGGTTAATTCCTTCAGAACAAGTCCAGTTAAATGTTAAAGGCAAAATTCTGTAATTCATGATTAAAAATGCGTGTTGATAACAAAAAAAAGTGCAGAATTTTGAATTTCAGAATTTTGGTTTCCAGAATTTTGCAATTTAGAATTTCGTTATCCAGAATTTTGGATTCCAGAATATTGACTTCCATAATTTTGATTTCCAGTGTTTCGACTTCCGGAATTATGAATGCAGAATTTCCAAAAAAGCAGAATTTTGACCCCAACCCCTCCTATAGACTATACATGAAAACATGCATGAATTTTTCTACAGCGATGCACTACAAGGGATACATTATATCTTGAATTGCCTTTCTTGAATGAAAGGATGCTTTACAAGGGACATATTTAATTTTGCATAACATTTTATAAATTTCCTTGTGGAGTAACAAGGACATTAATACGGCTGATACATTAGCGCAAATTCCGAATTAACTGCGCTTTTGGGAGTTAACTTGAGCATAATCTTCATTATAAACTCCCAAAAATTAAGAAGATTTGAGCAGTTTTAAGAGTTAAGGTCTTATTTTAAATGTTTGAATGACGAGCTCGTCATGGGCTACGACCAAGATGCCAAAAAAATATAATTAACCGTAGACCTACGCCAAAAAAAACTTCATAATTCTACGTTTAGCCCTTAGACGGGCAAAACAGAAATAGCAAGATTTCTTTTTTGAAAATTTTTATTTCGGGTTAATTTTCGTACTCTGAACTCATATTTGAAAGCCGTTTTTCAAAATAATTTTTTATTTAGGTGCTGGGTCCAAAAATTTGAAGACCGTCTGTAGACGGTCTTGCCCGGGTAAGAATAAAAAAAGGCAACCAGTTTTTATAAGTATTCAATGAAAGAAAACAATTTTATTCAACAAAAATATTTCATTAGCGTAAAGAAAAAATATTATTATTCATATTTGATATTACTCATGTGAGTGATAGTCTCTAAAACAGTTTTTGGTACTGGAGTAGCATAAATGTAATTGACATTTTGAACACATGGTGTGCGTATCTGATTTCTTACACAGTTTGCACGCCTTTTTTGAACTCCACTCAGGAATATGGTCAACCTTATCATATCGTATGTCCTCCAAAGGATGTATTGCTCTTTTACCAACGGTATTATTACTATTGACAACATGGGGTGTAGTGGGGGGCCGACCAACTGTTGGCTTGTCTATGGAAGCACATAGACCTTTGGCTAACTCCAAACGGAATTGGTATAAAGACAAACCCTTTCCTCCTTGGATTTTCTCTATATTTGAAGAGTTTTTTCGACGATACAGAATAAAGGCATTGGTTATTGACATATCTAGTAGGTGATGAAATATTCGCGTCATAGTATCCATGGTTTTTATACGCAAGCCGTTCCTGCCCATATATGAATCCATTAGATCTACTCCACCCATGTGTGCGTTGTACTCACGTATTATTTGTGGGCAATCTATCTCTACGTATTCTCGGGCCTTTCTGTTATAACGATGTGTTTTCGGTGGATGGACATCAGCATCCGCTTTTGCAAAAGGTTGGACACCTACATAGGTAGAACATAGTCGAACGTTTTTTGTGTCCTTCCAAAGGACAGTAGTTACATCAACGCCATAAGTACTGCCAACAAATTCAACTGCATAACCTCTATCTGCCTTTTTAACGTGTGGATCCGAATCGGATGGTAACTTACAGTTTGGTATTCTATTTGCACGAATGGTGCCTACGGAAAATATACCTCGAGCTCGCAAGTAAACTAAAAGCGGAAGGGATGAATAAAAATTGTCAAAATAAATGATATGATTCCTAAAATCAGGTATTGCTTGCGATAACCGAATGACGACGTTGCTAGTTGCTCCAAGATCAGGTGTGCCTGGTAGAATGGTATTATCGCCAGCTCCATTATATACTTCAAACCGGTATGCGTATCCATTGGTATCACATAGGACAAACAATTTAATACCCCATTTATTAGGCTTGTTGGGCATGTATTGCCGTAAGTGGTGCACTGCTTTTGTTTTACACATTTGTTCGTCAACACATAGCCGAGCGTGTTTAGGAACTGAGTCAAAGCGATCGTTCAAAGTCTCAATAACTTTTCTTATTCGAAACAACGAGTCATATCCTGGTTCGCCTTTTTTGATACGGTTACTTTCATCAGAAAACGATAGATACCTCTTTATTGCTACAAACTTTTTCCAAGGCATAGCATCTGGCACATGTTTAAATCCAAACTCACTCCAGTGTGCCTCTATATTCGGATATCGAAAAATTGACATATATATCAGAATACCAATATATCTTCGAATTTGTGCCATATTAGTTGTGAATTGTGTATTTATGTCTGTTGAACGTGCTGCTCGATTGGTTTCTTCAACAATCAAGGACATCAGTTGTTCGTTAAAGAAATAGTTAAAAACTGAAGTGGTGTCTCAAGTTTTTTTATGGCATGAGGTAGCTCAGTGTTGCCGCGGAAGGCTACCTCATTTACATGCATTCTCATTGAACTTTGACGCCATAAAATGTTTGAGAATTCAGTTGAATTTTTGTCGATACCATCCAAACTGGATCCCGTAAACCCACCTGCTGATGGTCTTACCTGTGGTCCTGTGGGGTCAACTGTGGGTAATGGTGAATGCGGCCTTTTTGGTGGTTTATAAGTTTTCATCGTGGTAGTGGTACTTGCTTCTACGGAAGTAGTTATTTGGCATGCTTTAGAAGTAGATGGACCCATTTCTAGTGGTGTAGTTCTAACCTTGGATGCTTCAAATTCACTTGCGGAAACTTGTTTTTGCGAAGTTATTGTTCCAAATGACACGTCACTAAGTGTGCTAAAGTTCAACGATAAACCAGTTTGGTTTCCAAGGGCCCCGTTGTCCATTTCATATAAAACTTCTGTTATCATTTCTTCCTCCTCAGGCGATATGGGGTCTACAACGTAATCTGGGTCTGCTACACTGTCGTCATCATCTTCGTACTCCGATTCCTCGTCAGATAAAATAGTTGAGCTCATTAATTGCTCAATTTCTTCATCTGTCATTGAAGATAGTTTGAAATGCTTTCTCTTATCTTCCATAGTGAGCTCATGCGGCTTTTTCGCACAATATTTTCTCTTTTTCTGTGGTATATCTTCTTCCATTTCTGAAAATATACATATATAACTCTCATAAAAGTAACTGTTGGCAGTATAAAATGTAAAAGAAAACACAGTGAGCATAAAAAATGAGTGTCACACTACAATATCGAACAACGAAAACTTTTTCCCGTTCACGGGCAAGACCGTCCACAGACGGCCTTCGCAAAAGAGTCAAAAGCGCCGAATTTTTCTATGATTCGATATTACAGTAAAAAAAGCTTATGAGAGCTAACAATATTATTACTTACCTAAAAAATTCCCAACTTAAATAGCGCACTCGAAATCACTTTTTTACTCACTTAAAATTTGTAAAATTTTCAATGCAATTTATGCGTCACTTTTCACTTCGTCTCTCACTTTAACTCGCAAAGCAGTCAAATTATTCCAATGAAGTCGGTTTCTTATGAATTATGGGGGAGCAATGTTTATTGTTTACTGAAATCTAGTCTTGTATCAAACGGTCATCACAAGATTTTAATTTAAATGGGAAAGAAGTAAAGACCTTCTGCAGACGGTCTTGCCTGGCAAAGGGTTAGGGTCGTTTTCGACCCGAATATATTTCATATTGATAAAATGAATCAAAACCAATATTTAAAAGTTCATAACTTCTTTTTAAACATTTATATTAGTGTTAAGGCATTCAATGCATATATTGCGATTGTGATTTCGCTTACAAAGGTTTTTTTTTTGCAAATAGCGCATCTCAATTCAGTTTTATTTTCTGAACTAGCTTTTTTCAGTCATACAATAATGATACCGTGCCCGTTTCTTGGGCGGCTACGGGTTGTGAGCTACTCGACTGTGGGTCAGAATCATTCATGACCAGGTTAATCAAGCCACTTGAAATGATTTCTCCAGTACTACGCTTCCGACAGGCCAAGTATGGTTTTGCCAAATCAACGTCGACTCTTTTTTTGGGCATCCTCCCAATCCTCATTTCTACTCATCCATATTCTGCGTAAGAGCTGATGCGTGCTTTTTACCAGCTCTTCGCCTCCGTGTTTGAACCGCTCGGGGGGTAGTCCGTCTTTTCCAGGCGCTTTGTTGTTTTCGAGCCGGGATATAGCTATCCTTAGTTCATCATAGTCAGGTGGTGGGACGACTTTTCCATCTTCACTTTGTACATCGGTTACCAGGTCGCCATTATTGTCCTTAAAGGAGCTTGCCCCGGTCTTAAAACCTTCCGTCATCCGCCGGATCTTTTCATAGAATTTTCGGGCATCATTCCTGTCAGCCAGCATCTCAAGCTCCTCACACTCACGCCTTTCAGCCTCACTTTTCTTTTTTCTGAAAAGGCGTCTCTCTTCCTTCCTCGCCTCACTATAGCGTTGCCATACACTGCGGGTTGCGCCCGTTCGCAACGTCTCCCTGTATGCAGCTTCCTTTTTGTCCGAGGCAGTGCTACATTCCTCATCGTACCAGTTGCAATGAGTGAGAGATATGCTTCCATTGCTCGGTTACATTGTTAGGTCGTGGATTTCCCTCTGCTAGCAGGTGTGAGAGTCGAGTGGTGAAATTATCAGCTGTCTGTGTCATGCGCAGCTTCTCGACGTCAAACTTTCCTTCCGTTACTGTGCGCACTTTCTTCGTTGCACAGAGGCGTGTGCGTATCTTGGCTGCGACAAGATAATGGTCCGAGTCGATATTGGGACCACGCAGGGCACGCACGTCCAGAACGGTGGAGCTATGTCTGCCGTCGATCATGACATGATCAATCTGGTTTATTGTTCCTTGATCAGGGGACAGCCAGGTGGCTTGGTGTATTCGTTTATGCTGGAACCTGGTACTGCTGATGACCATATTGCGAGAAGCGGCGAAGTGTTGGGTGATGTTATACTAAATTTCTAAATTACCCTGTATCACTTTCACTAAATACCTCATCATTATCGCTTTGGTCATTGTTGCTATCTAGAAAAATAGCGATTTGCCCCGCAGTAAGTCGAGACATTTTTATTTTTCTCTTATAAAGTCTTGTCGAAAATTTCACGTTTTTATCAACTGGGACTGAATGTCAGCTGTTCATGGAATCAGCTGATTTCATTAGACTTGCCAATAGTTGCAAAAAAACTGACTTCATTTGGGAATTTTCGCAAAAACTAGTGGTTTTTATTCAATGCTCAGTAAAATGGAAGGCAAATCCAGTACGGGTCGAAAACGACCCGAAACGTAGGATTATGGAGTATTTTTTTCAGGGCCAAACCATCAATACTATCAATTTAATTTTTGATTAATTTCCTTCATTTCAAGTAATAAATAAAAGTCAAGAAGTTTCAGACTTCTAATTTTACAACTTTTTGAGTTATAGCTACGTAAAGCAGCATTTCGGGTCGTTTTCGACCCGAACGTAGGTCTACGGTTAAAAAAAAAAAAAAAACCAAAAAGGCACAGGCATCAGGAACAAATAGACCAGTCGACTCTCGACTTCTGAAAAGCCTCACAGCAGCAGAAAAAGCGATGAAGATGTAAGTAACGAGCAGCAGTTTTAAAATGAATTTAAATCATCATGAAATAAGAAAGGTGACGGCAGGTGAACAGCTGTTTAATTTTTTTTTCTGCTTTTTTCTGATTTTTATTGACTTTCTGGTGTCAAATTGGTGTCAATGCCAACAGCTATTATGTTTTTTTCAAACACTCAAAGTCGGGCGAAAACTTAATTTGGATTTGTTTCGAAGGCAGTTGACCCTTAAAGGAAACAAATACAATCTACGCTGCGCACACCTTTGCTATGCGCTAAAAATTCACCAGATACTTCACTAATTTTTGGTTCCCAAATTTTGACCTTACGCTCCTTGCTAGCCGAAGCAACCAGATTAGACAGCCTCTGAATGTGCACTAAGGGAAGCTTAACAAGGCTGCAACTTCAGTGTCCACTTAGTTTGCGTTTGGGATGCAAAGCCTGCGACTTCAAAGCGGTGTTCACTTACATTATCAAGAATGGCCTAGCAAATACGCGGCCCAACTTCTTTGCGTTCAATCCATGGATATATTACATATTATTCAACAAAAAAGAATAATATAATATAAGTTTATCAATTTTTTTCCAGCAGCAATCAGTTAGTAAAATTATTCTGTTTTGCTTCTGTTTATTTGTAAACAAACCAATGCGATTTGACACTCATTTGACAGCGGAAGAAAATGTCAACAACAACAGCAAACACACTAAAAACACGACGACTCAACCTTTATTTATAAATCTTGATTTAAATTGTATTTTTTTTATGTTTGAAATTTGTGTATTTTTTTTTTTTTGAAGTTTTCAAACTACAAATAAAAATTGAGCGACACAGGCAAATAACTGGTTAGTGTCGCGAGGAGAAGTATGCGGCCGGCACATCTGAGCTCAGTCTGGATAAGTAATTTTATTTTTAACTACCAATCTTATCCTTCCGGAAGGAGGGGTAGCATGACCTACGTATGGAGAAGGTTTCACTGGTGATAAATCGCTACGACTGTCGGGACATACCGCAAGGGGATACTAAAGCCTAGCGGTTTGATTTCCGGCCAAGGACTGTTAATTCGACAACACTTCCCAAACCCTTGAGTAGTTCTTCTAACGGGAGTCCAAGGAAACGCGCAGTTTCAACAGGGTTGAAACAGAGGGGTTAGAAGAGTAGGTTCAATTGGACAATTGAAGAGATGTAGGGTATCATGGGGTCCTACCACATGCAGGGCATATGCTTGAAATTGTATCATTCAGTCTGGATAAGTAAGAGTTTAACCTCTGTGGCAGTTCAGAAGGAATTGTCTGCTAAGCATTTCCGCGTGCTCTCTTACTTTGCCTCTTGATGGAGGTGAGACTCAGGAGACATGAGGAGACATCCCGTAGCAGTTCTGATAGCGGTATTTTGGCAGACTTGTAACTTCGTCCAGTTGGTGTTATGCACGTTAGGCGACCATATGGGTGCGGCATAGTCAAATACTGGTCGGCCAATGGCCTTATATGTATATAGTCAGCAAAGTTTCTTTGTCATCATCATCATCAGCTCCATCATCATGGGGAGGATTTTGCCGGTGATATGCCGGTCAGGCTACTTGCGGCTAAAAAATCTGAAAGAGTGAGGAGATAACCATTTATTCTGTCGTGAAAAATGTCTTTTACAATTTTTATAAATTTTTTTTTTTAATTACATAAACAGCCGTCAAATAGTTCTCAAAAAAATTGATTAATGTAAACGGGTAGTCTACTCAATTTGGAATCAACGGCACATGCGACGAAAATTGATTTCAAAATTGAATAATGTAAACAGACCTTTACTCTTCTTAAGTTAATTTCACTTTTGTCCAACCCTATTGTGACCGCTCGTTTCCTTGTATGACAACTAAGGACAAAAGCGTTTCTCAGAGGCAGGACTAGGCTTCGTTACAATAACAACAACAACGGATACAGAGGCCTTGTCCAACAGTTAAACAAATATCGAGCAACCTTTTCTAGGCAATGCAATGCTTCAAAAAGGAGCGAATAGCTCTTTCGAAAGCGACTAAGGGAACACTCTAGGTGAGTGAGTGCACTGTGCCGGAAGTCCTAACGGAGCACCATACGGACTTTGCCTGGTTGGATAGTATAAACGCACAGGTTTTGCTCTGCTCTTGCGTAAAAAATCGCCTAAAAAAGAAAAAAATCATTAATAATTATTTAATTTATTACAAAAATTTGTCAACAAAATCTGACAAAAATTCACGAATGTCAGTTCGTAAACAAACGTAGAAAAGTTGAATGTTGAGTTGAACAAAAGTCGGCTGGCTACCAACTTTGTTGCATGCAATTTTGCAAGACCCGTTGACACGAGTCAATTTTCAGAATCAACATGAAATTGAACGAAAAATCGAGCAATGTGAACGGGACTTAATGTAAACAGTCCTTTAGCCCGTTTCTATAACCTTTCGTTATAATAACGAGCGATTTGCTATCGCAAGGCTCGTATTGCTTTCGATATGAAAAATGTTTCTGTAACACACTCAATTCACCTTGCGATAAAATAGTGGTGAGTTTTTATCATATCGATGGAATAAACGAAATGGGACGTTCCATCTATCATTAATTGCAAAAAAGTATAATAACAAACAAAGTGCAGTGAATTTCCAAATTGTTAATAATTAAGGTAATTTAGCTGTCAACTACTAATTATGTAATTAGCTAAAATTATGGAAGGGGCTCAAAAGACGGGGTTTGGCCTCAGGATCACGAATCCGGAAGAGCTTTTTTAATATTTAGCTTCACTGAAGAGATATTTGCCAACTAAGTTGCAAGTTTTCATGTGGTTGTTATAATTTTATTAGGCTGTACCTAAAAACGTGCGAAAGAATGCGTACCGTGGCATGTTGCCACGGTTCAGGCAACCACCCGGACTTGGGATGGCGTAGCCCAGAGTTATTTTTTATAAGCGCGGCCGAGGGCCGCCACCTCAGAAAGGTGTTTCGGACATAAATACCTTGGATTCCGCCCCAATTTTGGTATCGGACCCGGGTCATTTTTCGGTTTTCTGACCACAACTTTTCACAAAAGTAAAATATTAAAAAAGCGCTTCCGGATTCGTGATCCTGAAGCCAAACCCCGTCCTTTGAGCTATCTCACATAATTTTAGCTAATTAATAGCAGTTGACAGCTAAAGTAGACAATTACAGTATCTCGATAAAGTCGATGAAATTTTTCACCTTTTGACTTAATGAACACCAGCCTTTAGAGTTGTAATTTATAAAGTTTATTTTTCATTTAGAACTTGTAGCACTCTCTTTTCAGAAATTATTTGCTACTTCTTAGAATTTGTAAAGATTTAAAAACGTACTGCAAAAGGCAACAAAAAATGAAAACTGCTAACAAAATTTCACGACAGGCCAATTGCATTATGCTGGCGAAATTCCACGGCTTTAATGTTGGTACTTGGTTTATAAATTAAAAACAATCTATCTAAAAAAATTGTGTTCTCATTTTCTGGTTTCTTATTTCCAACATTAAAATTTTTCCTGTAAAATAAATAAAATTTAATCGTTTTAAGTTTTGTATTTTTTGCACAATATAATAAAAGTGTAAGGTGAAAGATTCGCTTAATGCGTCCGCGCAACCATCCAGCAATGCTTGAGGTTACCATAGAAACCGGTGGCAATCGGCTCACACGTACTTGTTGTCGGCTTTTCGTTGATGAAAATCAAAAATTTTAGATTTTTTCGCTTGACCGCTTGTCTATTTGATCGTTGCCGGAATGATTGACAAGCATTAGTGTGTTAGTTTTGTGAGAACGTGAAATGAGCAAGTTCGCGGAAGAAAAAGATTTTACGTTGAAACGCATTATTCAATTACGAATAAAATAAAATAAAATGAAATAAAATAAAGTAAAATAAAATAAAATAAAATAAAATAAAGTAAAATAAAATAAAAAAGCAAAAAAAACATTCATCCGATGACTTCCGCACGCTACGAATTTTCAGTACAAATGGTGATTGATGCTTTCTGATTGTGTGTGGCGTGGCAAGCGACAATCACGCGACACGCACACAAGCACGCGTTGCTATGGTAACCTCAGCCCGATTGCCATGGTAACCTCAAGCAGATTGATCGTTGCGCGGACGCATTAAAATTGGAACGAAAAAGTTGTGCAATACAGCAACACTTTTTTGCAAACAAGAACCCCGTTTTACGGTCCTGCACAAAACCCTGGTTTGCAGAAACCACAATAGCAACCCAGATTTTTAACATGGATGTGTGTTTTGATTGACGTTGAAGTGTGTTTTGACATTTCTGTCAAAGCTACATTTCACACTTTATGTTATACACATTGAGCACGACCTTCGGAGCTAGTACTACCTTGCGATAACCATGAATCAGCCCTCTACTTCTCCAAAAAGAATAAGAGAAATCGGGAGTATTTAACTACATATATTATTTATAATTAATTTGGTAATTGTCTACTTTATACGGCTGATACATTAGCGCAAATTCCGAATTAACCCTAGAATCGAAACATATTTTTACCCTATGTTAATGCTAATATACGTAAATTTTACGTACTACACCGTTTGGGGCAGTTATTTTAGATAAATATTTAATAAAAACCTGTTTTTCTTTTGTGTTGATATTATCAAATGAAAGTCCAATGTTTTTTTGTTTCTAAAACTAAATAATAAGAATTTCTACATACATTCGTCGAATATTTTAATATGATGCTCACCACACAGGGCAGCTTCATTATATATTGAAAAAGAGGTAGTTGTCAGCCGTTTTTTTTAACTCGTTACAAAGTTTTAAGTATAAAGGTTCGCCTTTTGATGAAAAAGTTTAAGTAATTGCGTTTTATTAGGTTTATCACAGAAACTGTTCTTCAATTTTATAGGAAGTTTGGATAATAATACATACGTTAATACTAAGACTACGTAAAATTTACGTACACACTTTTTTTGTAAGAACGATAAAACCGAACCAGGAACTGACTATTGATTAATTATTCACTTTTTAATGCAACAATAAAATGAAGAAAGCACTGCCGAGTGCTCATACTTATACGGAATAACGGTACACTGTAACGGCACTTTTTAAGAGATATACACGTAAAATTTAGGTATATTACCATTCTAGGGTTAACTGCGCTTTTGGGAGTTAACTTGAGCATAATCTTCATTATAAACTCCCAAAAATTATGAAGATTTGAGCAGTTTTAAAAAATTTGCACTGGCTACACTCTGTACATAAAATTATTACAAAGATTGATTATTAAATTTCTACCCGCTTTGGTATTTCTTACTGGAGGTGAATTAGCCCAGCACGGGGCGAATTCCTTAATTTGTTTGTGATACTTTGCAACAGATGACGCCATAAACTTAATTAGTTTCGTAGATGGCGCCAAACACACATAGTAATAATAATTGCGTTCCACAGCATAGTACATCGAAGTCCCGAACCGGAAGAATTTCTTACCACTATAAGTTTGTCGCAACAAGATGAGTTGTTGTTCTAGTTAGTTTAATGTTATTGAATTAGATAGATGCCGCCCTTTGCAATAACAAAACTGCTAAACATGCCAAAAAAAAAAGAACAAAGCGGTTGGAATTCTGTGGCAATAAGCAGAGAACATGCGCACAAGGAGCGCCGTTTGATATGTTTTTGTTTACCTGAAATTGCTTTATTTTTCTGCACTGTTTTTTTTTTCACGAGACCATTGTGTACAACATATATTGGTACACTATGCACAAGTCAACCACGACAATGAACCAAAAAATTGTTTGAATGTCCATTGAATTTATTTATTTCACAAACAAAACGAGTTTCATTTAAATTCGCGCACAAAACTTTCAACATAAAAATGTAAACAAAAAATGTTCACATAAAATAGAGGAGAAACATCCAAGTGACAAATATATAAAATTTTTGATATGTTTTTTTTTACAGTCTGGTTGCAATTTCCATTATTTTTCGTTATTTTCTTAACATAGCTTGCCCGCTTGTACCAATATGATAATTGTAAAAGACCCTTTCTTTCGCACAATAAATATAAAAAATAGAAGTAAATTTTAGTCAAAATACGTACTGTCATATAGCTATAAACGGGACTTTAAATACAAGGTGAAGATCGATCGAATTGCTGTTTACACGGTCGATTGAAAAAAAAGTTTAGAAAAATCGACCCGTGTAAATGAGCCTTAAAAAACTACCGTAAAGTTGCAGTTTACGGTACCCTCCGAAAATTGAAGCAACAAATTTTTTCCTTGATCACACGGAGCAATCTCTCCCTTGTTCTCTCTGGAACAGCGACTATGAACATGGTTTTTGAGCCTCTCTCAATGCCACCAAACACCCACTGTCCATCTATAACTCTACCTCGGTTATATTTTCGGCGTTCCATTTTGGCCTCATCAATTTCCACAATATTTCCAATTTCATCCGCATATGTGCTCGTCATAGCAGGAGCGATGCGACCCTGCAAAAATCGAGAGTACTCTATTTCCTATCCAAAGAGTACTCCAATTGGAACATCAGAGTACTCCAAATGTAATCCTTTTTCATATAAAAATTGTGCTCCAATTAACATTGCGATGTCCTAGGACTGGTCCATCTACTCCAACCTTCGCTTTGTTTCTGCTAATCGATAGAGTACCTACAGTCAGAGACTTTGCAATGTACTCCAATGTTGTTACTTCTTGGAGTATATACTGGCGGCCGCCGTGGTGTAGCGGTTAAGTGTTAGAGGTTATGATAACCTGTTGCTATATCGCCGCCATTAGTTTTTTTTTTTTTATATACTGTCAGAGCGATAGTGTCGTGATTTTCGTCGATAAGGCAGGAGCAATGATCGGCTTTCAAAAACTTGAAGGTGGTCCGATGAGGTATACAAAGGATTACTATTGGAGTACTCCAATATCAAAAATTGGCACACATAAATACGTTTTGCGCACTATCACAACAAGCACGTGCGACACGACGATACCCGATCGATTTCGCTAAAAATTTGCTACCTTTTTCTACCCCCCGAAAGACATTTTAAAATTTGTTTCCCCAAATCGAAAAAAGTTCCCAGCAAACCCACTACCGGTACCAAAGCAACCAAAGAGGCTAGAAATAATAGGAGGAAGAGGTTGGAGAAAGGTCTTCAATTTCAACTTAATTTCCAACATTTTTCCAAGGTTGGATTTAAGTTGGAAAACCATTTGACTCGTATTCTCTCTCATATAGGGTTGCCAGACGTCCTTCTTTCGGAAGGACATGTCCTTCATTTTATTGCAACGTTTTTTTTTTGCTAGGAACTTAAGATTAGTATCTAGTTATACTAAAATTAAATGATCTACAAAACTGCATACTCGAAAAAGATCTAAAAAAATTGTTGATGAGATTCGTTGTTTTTTTTTGTAATTTTGCACAAAGTATTAAGTGCAAAGTTTTAATGCATTTTCTATCTTTATTTTTATGAAAAATTAAGGAAAGAAGCTGTGGTTTTTTTCTAGGGAAAATAACAGAAATTATCTGTTTTCAAGCAAATGTTCTGTTTTTGTTCTGCTTTTTTGTACCGGCAACCCTTTTAACAAATGTAATGAGCAACTCTGTAAAGTTAGTCGACAGGAAATGGGCACAATAATTTCCAAGGGCTACCACCGATTAAAATAACGTTCCGGTTTCGGTTTTCTAACGTGTTTCGGTTACGGTTCCGGTTTCGTTCTTCAAAATTTATTTCGGTTTCGGTTTCCAAATAAAAACACGAACAAAATAAGTTTTACTACTAAAATACTCAAGTACCTATGTATGTAGCTTCAAAACAGGTCTGAATTTTCATAACTTTTTTCCTACAGCCATGACGGAATTTCTCCAATATAAAATAAATTTTACTAACGTGGATGAAATTTCTGCAAAACCAATTCCTAAAATTAACTCTACTTTTTTATTAGAAAAATTTTTAAATGGAAACCAAATGAAATGTATAAATCATGGTATAAGTACTATAGGTAAAACCGTTCTCTCTTTTGATTTTCTTTTGACGTTTTTAAGCAATATAAAATGTGTCAGTATGTAAGTCAAATAGAAAAAAAATATTCAAAAAATTTAAAATAAGAAAAATTTGAAAAAAAATCAAAAAATATTTTACAATTTACACTGCACGTTTAGGTGGATGCTTGGACACTATAAAATGGCAGGAAATGAGATGGTAGATTATCCTGCTAGAGGGACACATGTGGACCGCTTTTACAGTCCTTATTTTTAACAATTCTAGCAAGTTCTAATCGCAAATTGAAGAAAAATTAAAAGAAATTATTTTGATTTGAAATTTATTTGATTGAAAAAACCAAACAGACACGTCGTGGCAAAAAATAAATGAGTATGAGAATTGCTTAAAAATGTCATTAGTGTCATTAACGGTTTTACCTGTAGTATTTATACCATGGTATAAATCGTCAAAAACATTAAAATGTGTGGCGTTTTCTGAGACAAGCCTGAACATTTCTCTTTCGGATCTAGTAAATTTTTTTGGATCGCTTCATTCAACTATAGTCAAACTTCCGCTTTCATATATATATATATATATGTACCTATACTAAGGTCAAAACGTGTCTTTTGTAACCTTGCTCGACAATCTTCCATGAAAGTTTTCAGGGTAGGTACCTGTTTGTAAAAGAAAATGGGGTACGACGGGGTACATTTGACTTCAGCCTCTACAGCGTGTACATGCACCTTTAGTAAAAATGTAAGGATGAGGGAAGCGGCCTCTTGTGGCAAAAGTAAACGTCAAAAAAAATCAGTATTGTATTACAGTGCATATCGGAGTAACACGTGTTTTTATATTTCCGCGATCGCAAGTCTAATTTTTGGTATATCGGGTGTAAGCTCTCTTTCAGGTAATAAAAGACGTTGTTTTATAGCACCCTATGAAAGTGCTTACTCCCTTCGTGTGTGTATTGAAATATAATTGCTATTTTCTCTGAAGTGAAATACGTAAATTTTCACGTTTAGTGTTATTTTAGCAATGGTTCGCAACTACAGAAGTGGTGAGACCTATTTCGCGTTTCGTACCAAAAACATCACAGAGAAAAGGATCTTCTCGGATCCTAACTAACTCAAAAGAAAAAAGTTTTGGATGTTCAAGCCGAGAAAAGTGTTAAGGTCCCAAAATGTTCTCTAAAATTTCCACTCGGAAGCAAAAAAATGCATCCATTGAAACAAAAATCAAAAACCTACAAGCGATCTTTACCGGAATACCTTACATCTTCTGACGAAAGTATTCTCGACCTAAGCTCGGATACGGAAGAAAATTCGATCAGCAAAACAGATCATATTTCAAAATTTAACTTATTGGATGATGAGGTTCTTAAAGTTGGAGACTACGTCTTGGTCAACTTTTTGGAATATAGTAAGAATCCCGTTTATTACATTGACGAGATTGTAGAGATATTTCCCGATTCTACTTACAATTATTAATTATTTGCTTAGACTATCTCCATACAACTGGGTTTTTATAAAACCAATGGTGGAAGACATCTCTATAACGCTCAGGAACGAAATTTAGTTTAAACTTCCGACTCCCGATAACCCAGCTTCAACTTCTCACAGCAGCACCAAATATTTGTTCGAGGTTAATTTTGATGGATTCTATATAAAATGACTTTTCATATTCGAAAGCTTAAACATTTAGCTTATTTTTTCAAAGATTAATATCATATCATAAGCTTCAATAAGTACAAATACCTACGATGACTGTTATTTCAATAAAATATTAAAAAAAAAAAAAAAAACAATTATAAAGCATTAGTTTAATTTAAACAAGGTCCGAATAATGGTTAAACCGAGAAAACCCCATAAAAAATATGCTTGTCAAATGTGCCCCCGCAAAAGTCATATGTGTCCCATATAAAAACATATACAAATTAGCTAAGCCTTTTTTCAATTTTTTTATTTTCATTATAGAATGTTTAAAGCCAGGTGCTTTTGAAGATATGAATTTTTTAAATATATTTTGTTATGTAGAAAATATAAGACGTTTTTGTGAAAGTGTCAAATGTGCCCCGTCCTCCCCTACCTATGTGCCCACTAAAAGAAGTGAGACATTACAAAAATTCTAAAACGTTTGGAACCGGAAGCTTTTGAAGCGGTTCCGATTTCGTTCTTTTTCAGATCAAAATAACGGTTTCGGTTTCGGTTTTGAAAAATTAATCGGTTACGGCTTCAATCGGTTGCGGTTTCGGTGTCAGTCCTTGATAGTTTCAAAATTCTTTGCAAGTCAAGGTACTTATGCAATATTTTTTCCTGTTAAAAGTTTAAATTTTCTAGGGGAAGAGTATCCAAGTTTGTTTAGAAAGTCGGTTTCTTTACCCACGAACTCACTTTTATAAAAGAAATGGAGTTTATCTGAAAAGGCAAGCATACTTCCACTTCCGAAGTAGGAACGCACCTTAAGCATTCGAAAATTAGCTAAATCCCTGCAACAATCGTTGGATTATATGTATGTTCCAATTTTTTGATATTGGAGTACTCTAATAGTAATCCTTTGTATACCTTATCGGACCACGTTCAGATTTTTGAAAGTCGATCATTGCTCGTGCCTTATCGACGAAAATTACGACACTATCGCTCTGGCAGTATATACTCCAAGGAGTAACAACATTGGAGTAGGTACATTGTAAAGTACTCTGACGGTAGGTACTCCATGGAGTAGCAGTAACAAAGCGAAGGTTGGATTAGGTGGTCCAGTCCTAGGTCATCGCAATGTTAATTGGAGCACAATTTTTATATGAAAAAGGATTACATTTGGAGTACTCTGATGCTCCAATTGGAGTACTATTTAAATAGGAAATAGAGTACTCTCGATTTTTGCAGGGGCCCAATTAGCACCTAATAATATGGAGATTTCGCTCCTTCTGAGGGCGTGAATGCCTCTAGACAGTGGCGTAACAATACGGTGGCAGGGCTGGCAAAATGCCACGGGCCCGACCTAAGAGGGCCCGGCCCAATAATGATAATTTTTTACATTGTACCTGAGTATTTTATTTTATTTGAACTATATTTTTATAATTTCTGCTTAAAATCCAAAGTGAAACAACTAAATTACATAATACAATTTCAAGTTAAACGGCAAGCATTTCAACCAACTTAAACAAAAAGATGTTGATTAATTTTTAGAGATGTACACGTTACCCGTGACGATTAATTTTACGTACTTATGACCGTCAAAAACTGTCAATCAAAATACCGGTAATTGCACATCTCTATTTATTTTAGAACGCATCCATTAGTTTCTACATATTCTGTCGCGGTCATTGTAGAGCTGCAAAACTATCGATGGTATTTTCGATAGTATCGATATTTTTTTTGGCGATTTATCGATGTTTTTTTGCGATAGTCGATAGTGTCAGTGCAATGAAAATTTGTGATACGTATAATATTAAGTGACGCTGTGATCGTACTTATTTAGAATTAACGCTCAAATTGCAATATTTGTAATTTTTACTTTTTTTGGCACATGTACATGTAAATTATGTATGGATATGATCGGAGTTGAAGTTCCTCCAAACTTAAATTACGATAGTATACGATAGTTTCGAACTATCGATAGTATTTTTGCAACTATCGAAAATATCGAATGGCGCCACTATCGATAGTTTTGCAGCTCTAGGTCATTGTGTATAACATACTGATACACAATGGTCGCGGTACGTTGGCAAAACAGGTGAGGAGGCCAATGGCCATCAGTGGGACATATACAACGTGTAATTGGGTACGCTGACAATCTCGAAGTTTATTAAACTTAATTTGAGTACAACGTGACGATTTTTACTGATAGGGGCCCCGTCAAAATATTTGCCTCTAGATCTTTTATGATCCCATTTTGGCAAGGTTTGTTTGGATGTTCGGCACCCTGGGGATTGTTGCGTGTTTTCGTTGGCTTGACGGAGTGTGTACTCCTTCAGCATTAGCTTGCATGTGGCAAACGGCTACCTAAGCGCTCATTATCCCGAAGAACCTGCTTAGTCGTACTCCCGGGACCCATGTGAGGTTTCAAAAACAGTAAGTATTTTCGAAAAATTACCCGAGACCAAGTTGTACACTTAGAAATTCTGTACAAATATGGTCCTAGCATTCTTTTTTTAAGAGTAACAGTAATATTGCAATGGAACCACTGTTTTGATGTCTATTTTGACAGAACTATACGATTTTGAAACAATATCCCAGTCATTCCTTCACATTTAACTACATTTTAAAAAATTTCCAATAAACAAAACCCATTTTTTAAGTCTGGTTCATTAGGTCAAATTTTGACAATTTCTATCGACTTTATCGAAATAAGCAAATAAATCTCGATAAAGTCGATGAAATTTGATACCTTTTGACCTAATGAATACCAACCTTCACAACAAATTTATTTAAAAAAGAATACCTTTTAGATACAATTAAAAAAAACTGATATCATTATTTAACGCCTCAAGTGATATTTAGCGATCATGATTTTCAATGCGCTTAAAACTAAAATAAATTAAAAATAAACATGTTATATTCTTTGAGGATTTTTTAGGTTTGTTTTGTTTTAATTTCACTAAAAATAAAAAAAAATTATTTCAATTTCCCTCTAGTATAAATAGTTTAATAACTTTAGGGCCATTTTCACATCTAACCTTTAATCTTAAAACGTTCACTTTAATTTTAACGGCCCCTTCAACTGCTCTTTACTTCACTGAACCAAAAAAGTACATATATTCTACGAAAAAGTACATATATTTTAAGAATTTTTTTCATTAAAAGCTCTCCAAAGAACGTTTTCATAGAATTTAAGAACAAAAATTCGTAAATATTCATGTCAAACAAAATTTTAATAATAATTCTTAGAATCCAAGAACCCATTCTTAGAATGTACGAACTAATTCTTAGAATAGAAATGTCAATCCATTCTTAAATTATACGACCTCGTACTTAGAATGTAAGAACAAATTCTTAAATTTTACGAACCCATTCATGAAATATCTCAATCCACTCAAAAATTATACGAACAAATTCTTAGAATGTACGAACCGAATCGTAGAATAAGTAATCCATTCAGAAATTATACGAACTCATTCGTAGAACATATGAATCCGTTCTTAAATTTAAAGAACTCATTTTTAAAATTTACGAACTCATTCCTAAAACTTCAAAAAATTAAAATTTACTGAAATGCAATTTTATTATAACTTTTATTTATTTATTATTTAAGTAAAATTTAAGATAATAAATAGTAAAATAATGATCATTGATAAAAACATAAAAAGGTGAACGTTTTGCATGAATAGCGCACAAGTTGGTATCTTAGATATATAACTCAGATGCTTCTTGCAAAGCACCAATAGCAGCAGATTGGAAAAGAAATCTTAAGCGATTTCACGAACTAAACGCTGGAACGGATGGGCAATTCAGTTGACTTCTGATAACGTCTAATTTCACGCAAAGCTTCTGCTGCCATAGTTTGATTAGTAAATTCAGCACCTATGCCCAACAAACGATTGAACACCTCTTTGACTACAATTTGATTTAGTTGATTAAAGTTTCCGAGCCTTTCGGGCAGTCTTTGAGGAATTTTAGTACTGTCTGATCTTCTGCGCCCATTTTTTTAATAGTCGGATCGATAGAACATAAGATGGTGCGTTTTAAATCGGCGCCAGTTGTAGAATATACTTTTCTGAGCTTTTCGAGGAAAACTGTAAAAGAGAAGGAATACAATAATAATTTCAACAAAGTTATTGCTGCACTCACCGATAGGCTTATATGGCGTTGGGGCAGCAGCAATGTTAAACACGTTTTAGCAGTCTCTTCTTTCCATCCCACTTCAGCAACTGGCCTGCCATACTCTCCTTGAAATATGCTCTGTGGCCAAATATGTTGCCCATTCCAAGGCGAATGCTTCAATTTTATTCGACAGCACTTTATGCACATGATATAATGCAATAATGTGCTCCAATGCGCGCTCTCGCATATCAGTACGTTCATGTACACAAAACATCAATAGCACTCGTATCAATTTATTTTTGTGTGGTGGAAGCATAACAGCTAAATCTTTTAGTAAATCAATATCAGGATTTGCAAATTTTTCGGAGAAGAAAAAAATTTATATTTTGTTTTTCACGCTTTGTCAACGTTTGATTGAACAATATAAGAAAAGTTCTTACATTTCGTGAAAAAGTTCTTAAATTCTAAGAAATATATTCTTGAATTTTATGAACACTTTTATGCGTAAGGTAAACACGTTAAAAAGTTCTTAACATCTAAGAAACAAGTTGTAAATAATAAGAAAAAGTTCTTATGATCATAGTAAAAAAATTTTACGTACGTAATTTCATAAAATTTAAGAACAAATTCTTAACATTTAAGAACAAATTCAGCTAAAACAATCAAAGAATTTTAGTTCTTATATTTTAAGAACGAAGTACTGACATTAATCAAATTTAGCGTATTTTTTCATATATAATAAGAAACTTTTCTTAAACTATATGTAATTTTTCTTACATTCTAAGAAAAAATCAGCATGAACTTCTACGAAACTTTGTTCGTAGAAAACATGTACGTTTTTGGTTCAGTGTTTAAAGGGAAGGTAAAGTTGTCGATAAATTTAAAGTGAACTTTAAAACTAAAGCCTAGATGAGAAAACGGCTCTTAAAATGGGAAATAAAATTGAGCTGGCAAGTGAAGCAGCAGCAATAATTAAAATTTTTTTTATGGTTTTATTTTATTTTTCTTTTTCTACTTTTGAAAATAACTTTGACCTAAGTAATCATACTCTGCATACTTTAACAAATTTTGGGCTATTCACTTCCCAGCAAACCAGCTTCGGAGCGCTCTTAAATCTGAGCTCTAATATGAGCCTTTTTATGAGTTTTTTCAGAACATGCCCATAATTATGATCGTTATGGGAGCTTTTATGAGCGTGTACATAAATATGATTGTTTTACGAGTTTTTCTGAGTGTGCCCCTATAAATACCTTTTACTTTCATTATTTGGATTCAAGTACGTTATGATTTTTCTTTTTGAAATAAGTTTTTTTAAGAAAATAAATAATGAACAATATTTGAATGTTAGATATGCAATGAATGTTTACCTATTTGTTTCTACATATGTATTTAAAAGGAAAGTTTAAAGTGCAAGGGACAGGAAAAGGGAATGGGAGAAGTCATGAGAAAGGAAAGGAAAAATTAAAATTGGAAAGAAATTAATAAAAATAAAGAAGAAAATGAAGCTCTTAATTCGTACAAAAAATCATTCGAAAAAGACTCTTTCATGCGCTCTTTTCAGAGCTCATAAAAACATTCGAAAAAGAATCTTTTATGCATAAGACTGAGAGCTCATTTATGAATGACCAGTTTCATAGGAAAAGCCACTCAAATACGAGCATTTTATGACTGTTTATGATTGTTTTATGAACTCATTATGAATGTGAGCGCTCAGATGAAAGAGTCCCATTTGCGCTCATTTAGAGCTCTTATGGTTTGCTGGGTTTGATCGCATCGCGATAGAGTCTATCCAGCGTAGAGCGATCTTCATCATATCTAGTTTTAAAATATTTTATAGCCAATTCAAATACAGATCCAGATTTATCACCGAGATCTTCAACAGCGAAAATTAGTAAATTTGTTTTGCTTGATATCTCTTCATTTGGATGACGTTGTAAAATCTCAAATAAATTTCTAAAGGTGGCACAAATTTGACTCTTTGTTTATAAATTTGGCGGCCCTGAAAAGGGCCTTTTATTGTTTCGTTGTGTGGCACTGCTTTCTGCTCACCTTCCACCACCGTCGAAAGACCATGAATACCTACTTCTGAAATTATACAAATTAGTAACAGGATTTTTACAAATGCACTAGGTACCGATTTCCAGCTGGGTAAAGCCATGTGAAGTGTGCACAGGTAAAATCACTTTATGGACGATTTTGAAAACTATCGTTTCATTGGATAGTGGGCCAGACTCAAACCTCTTGCTAAAAATATTTCGTCAAAATTCGTGTCTTTGTTAATGTTATTGGAGATTGAATTTTTGATATTTTTCTGATCATGATATTATAATATTCAATATTATACCTATTGAAAAATTATTTTCTCATAAACTACTGCAGATAAATCAATGAATTTTTTTTTTACCTACAGATAATTATTTTAGATTTTAAATACATTTTTTTTGAACAAATACATTTTTTACGTTCTGCATGCTCAAAAAAATTTCAAAATATGTCAAATAGTGCGAAAAACGGTCATCTTTAGTTATAAACAATTTTTTGTCCTTTCATACCATTCCACAGATATCATATTTTTTGTCACCCTTTGCGCTCTCATAGACCGTTGGGTGGTGCGCTGAACAATAGTGTTCTACATTGGCAGTGGCGGATTAAAGGTCCAGAGCGCCCTAGGCAGGCACTTTCTCGGCGCCCCTGTACCGACCATAAATGGCCATCATAATACTATAAATTTTAACTACCTAGTTGTTTTACACCCTAACAATCAAAATCTTTCCTCTTTATAATATTAGTGTAGATGTAGATATAGATGATGCAAAAGCTTAGATAATTTGTTAATATTTAATAAATTAACAAAATAAGTTTTGAATTATTTATTGAAAAAAATATAAGTAAGTAGTAACAGAGCAAACAAAATTTAAAAAATTAAAAATCTCTGCGTCTACATTTTTGTTTCGCGAAATTGTCGATAACATCGTCGTAGTTTAATGACAGCAATAAGACAGATTCAATATTTAGTATTGCTAACGAATTTAACCTCTTATCTGCCATGGTTGAGCGAAGATAGTTTTTCACTCTTTTTAGGCAGGAAAAACTCCGCTCCCCACTGCAATTACTGACTGCCGTCGATACGCACATTCTTAAGGCTATGTCAATGTTGGGGTAAATTGTTTCAAGCTCTTTATTTCTCAGAACCTGTAATACCGCGTTCGTTGTTCGGGGAAGTTCTCCGTCTCGAGCTATCGTTGTTAAATAAGAACGTAGATGGATACATTCGTCAACAAAGCATTTTTCTAAATCATTGGAATACATTGTTACCAACGAACTTGCTCTATTTTGAACTTCTTCGGTGTTTAAATTCGTCAAATTGCATAAAAATGAAAATTTATTGCAAAAATTATTGTACCCTTTTCGTCTCTTTTCAAGTTCAACGACAATTCGGTCTATAATTCCTAGATATACTGTTACTCGGAATGTTTCCCGACCCGATAATGAAGTAGTTATATCTTCAGCAGATTCATCTGCTGTGAGCTTTCTCTTCCGTATCCTCTTTGTGTCCTTTTCATATTCTTTTACTAACGACAATTCCAAGGCTTGCTGTTCATATTTATCAAAATTTCCCCTTTCTGAAGAAATTATGTGAATCATACTGTCATACAATTGAACAGCAGTACAAATATCAATATCAACGGATTGCAATTTTTTGTTGGTTTTGTTCATGTGAACCAAAATAAAACTCCAAAAACACGGTCATGAAGGCAGTTTCTAGCCGTACTAATTTCAACCTTATACCTTTAGCTTCACATACAGTAGAACGTTTTTGCGCGGGATTGCTTTTGATAGCAAACAAAGCATCGTGAATTTCTGAAAATGACTCTTTTAAGCCTTTACAAGCATCTGCTCGAGCTGACCAGCGTGTGTCAGATGGATTTTTGACAGTATTACAGGTTTATTTTTCGTATCATTATCTAGACGTATTTGTGATTGTAGAGTTTCCCATCTTTGAGTTGAAGCTGTAAAAAATATGTAAATTTCTTGAAGGAGACCAAAGAACCAACAAGCTTCTTGAACGCATTCAGCGGCACATTCACCCACTAGGTTTAGTGAATGTGCGGAGCAGGGTATATAATCTGCTAGGGGACATAGATCTTTTATTTTCGCCTGTAATCCATTGTATATGCCAGACATATTTGCAGCGTTATCATTCGACTGGCCTCTACAGTCTGATATATTAATTTCAAACATGTCTAATGTTTTAATTATAGCATCTGCCATGTCTTGTGATTTGTGGCCGACGTGTGCGATAAACTTCAGAAAACGTTCAAGGGGCGTACCATCGGCTTTAACATACCGGATCACGAGAGTTAATTGGTCAATGTGGGAAATATCTGGTGTTGAATCCACTATCATTGAATAATGTTTTGATATCTTGATTTCATCTTTTATTTGTGTTAAAATTTTGTTTGCCATCAACTCAATAAATTCGTCACAGATTGTAGAACTCAAGTAATTTGTACATCCCTTTCCCTTTCCGCCATATTGAGCAATATGTTTACTTAAAAACGGATCAAACTCCGCTATGAGCTCCAACGTCATTAAATAATTTCCGTTATGAAGAGACCCAAGTTTTTCGTCATGTCCCCTAAAAGATAATCCACGCGATGCTAAAGACTTTACAGCCGCAACCACTCGTTTCAAAACTTCACGCCAATAAGTTAGCTCTTTTTGAAATTGAGCGACGAGCTCATGATCAACACGACCGACAATGTCAGATCTACGTTGCAAAGTCAAAACACATGTTTTATGTTCACATGCATTTTCGTGGCTTTCTAATAATTGACGCGTTCTTCCAATCATTGAAACCTACATTTTGTTTTCCAAAGCTAGTTCCACCATTGAATAATAAACAAGGTCCACAAAAAACCTTTCCTGTGCTTGGAGAGTAAATAAGCCATTTTCTTGGACATGTTTCTCTATTTAACAATTTCCGTTTGAAACATTGTTTTTGTCAAAAAACGTGAGACTTTATCTTCATATATTCTCCCTGCAGTCAACTTAACTAGTTTTATACTAATCAAATACCAGTCAGCTAGGCGGCTTCAACTAGTTCGAGTTCTGTAATTTTTCCATATTAGCAACTGGTATTTTTAACACGGCGATGTCCTACGAGATGGCAATTGTCCTTCTCTGCATCAGCACCATACCAATTGGCTGACTAGTCAGCCTCTGCATCAGGAATATACCAGTTGATATACTTGTTATTATACACATCAGTATCATACCATTTAAGATACTAGTTCGTATATACGTCAGGATCGTACCAGTTGAAAGAATAGTTCATATATACATCAGAATCATACCAGTTGGCAGACTAGTTCATATATACATCAGAATCATACCAGTTGAAAGACTAGTTCATATATGCATCAGAATCATACCAGTTGGCAGACTAGTTCATATATGCATCAGAATCATACCTGTTGACAGACTACTTCTTATATGCATCAGAATCATACCAGTTGACAGACTAGTTCATTAATGCATCAGAATCATACCAATTAACAGACTAGTTAAAAAAATCATCGGAATCATACCAGTTGTCATACTAGTTCATATATGCGTCAGAATCATACCAGTTGATATAGTAGTTCATTTATGCATCAGAATCATACCAGTTGACATATCAGTTCATTTATGCATCATAATCATATCAGTTGACATACTAGTTCAAATTTGCATCAGAAATATACCATTTGACATACTAGTTCATATATGCATCAGAATCTTACCAGTTGACATACTAGTTCATATATACATCAGAATCATACCGGTTGACATACTGCTCAGTCTATGCGGCAGGACATACTAATCATTATGCCCATTGAGATCGTACCACTTGTTATACTAGTCCACGAATTTGACATTCATTCCAGTTGGTATACTAGTCGGTCTATGCACCAGTATCATAGTCAGCCTCTACATCAGCAATATACCAGTTTATTCTTTAGAAAGCAGCGACTATTTGTATTTACCTAAATACGAAAAAGCATCTGTGAATTACAAGGTAAAAAAGAAGCAGTTACAAGAGAAAAAGAAAAGCAATTGTCCTCTTCTGCATCAGCACCATACCAATTGGTATACTAGTCAGCCTCTGCATCAGCATTATACCAGTTGATATACTAGTTCATACACAGCCAAAAATGAGCTAAAGGCTCTGAGTTCGATTCTCGGTAAAGTTAACTCAAGTTTTTTTTTCTATATTTTTTAAATTATGTTGTTTATTGTATTTTTAATTTAATTTTTGAATTCTACTTGCAATGGCTCCTTTCAAATTCCGCGTTCGTCAAGTTTGATTATATAGGTGAAGGCCCAATTGCATTCAACTTTGTAGGATCCACTTTCATACAAAGTTTTTTAAACGTAAAGCGAAGCGAAATTTTTGCAAATGCTCAAAAACGAGGCGCGCATTTGTCAAAGTTTTATGTAATTGCGGCTTTGGGGTTGTATTTTTAGGTAAGGTAAATTAAGGTTAAGTTAGTCGTCCACTGCGGAGTACCGGACCCGCATATGATATATAGATAAAATTAAGTCTTATTTTTACATCAAAAAGAGTCAAAGTAAGACTGCTTTCATGCTGGGCCATACACTCGAGTTAAAGGAGCATTGGTAGAGTTAATTTATATTGTTGTTGTCAATATACTCAAGTTTATGCCGCAACGTAAAAAAAATGGCGGTTATATACCAACAGGTTGTCATAATCTCTAACGAGACTTTTGCCGAACTTCTCTTCCAACTTATAGTGTGCTGCTTTGATTTTTTCCCTATGAGTTGACGGGACCTAGTTTTTTTTTTTAAATTTAAAAATCTGTGACTGTTCAAACAGTTGAATGCAGTTAGGTTAGGTTAGGTTAAAGGCTGCCGCAGAGGCACACGTAGGCCAGTTTTGAAAAGGCCGTTGTGATACCACCAGCACTAGGAAAGTCAGTCCCGGGACCCAGCCATTTGGAAAATCCCAGCGGTCTGGTTTAGACTATCCAGGAAGGGAACTCCCAAAAAGCGCGTTCCCGCGCCGCTTAAGGCCGGGCAGTTGCAGATGAGGTGCTTCACCGTTTCCTCTTCCTCATCATCTTTGCAGCTCCTACAGCATCGTCGATAGGGCACCCCTTCTGCGTGCCTACCAATAAGGCAGTGCCCAGTTAGAACACCTATTAATATTAAGATTTCTCTCCTTCTTAGGGCGTGAATGCCTCTAGATCTTTTATGATCCCATTTCGGCCAGGTTTGTTTGGATGTCCGGCAACTTGGGGATTGTTGCCACCTTTCGTTGGGTTGGAGTACACACTCCGTCAAGCCAACGAAAAGTAGCAACAATCCCCAGGGTGCCGGACATCCAAACAAACCTGGCCAAAATGGGATCATAAAAGATCTAGAGGGATCATAAAAGATCTGAATGCAGTTACAGAATTTCCATTTGATTTTCAGAAAAATACAATTGACATTCAGAAAATTACAATTGATATTCAGAAAACTTTCTGAATATAAACTGAAAAAGGTGTAGTATGATTTCAACCCGAGTTTCATACATACTTGCATACTAGTACGAACCAGGATTTTTCTGACTAGTATTATTTCGCCCAGCAAATTATAGTTGTATACTAGTATGTTTTCTGATTAGATTGGCATTGATTGGTTTAAGGGTAATCAGCAAAGAACTAGTATAAAAACATCCATAAAATGTATAGTAAACGAGCTAGGTGTCTGCTGAGTAGTTTGGAATTGATTAGTTTGAAGGTAGTCAGAAATTAACTAGTATGAATACACCACAAAATTTTTAGGCGTAGAACTATAATGTTGCTGAGTAGTTTGGCATTGACTGGTTTAAAGCTAATCAGAAATGAACTAGTATGAATACACCACAAAATGTACAGTCAATGAATTACATTGTTTGCCGAGTAGTTTGGCAATGTCTGGCTTAAAGCTAATCAGCAATGAACTAGTATAAATACACCACAAAATGTATAGTCAATGAACTATATTCTTTGCTGAGTAGTTGGACATTGACTGGTTTAAAGGTGATCAGAAATGAACTAGTATGAATACACCACAAAATGTATCGTCATTGAACTATATTGTTTGCTGAGTAGTTTGGCCTTGACTGGTTTGAAGCTAATCAGCAATGAACTAGTATAAATACACCACAAAATGTATAGTCAATGAACTATATTCTTTGCTGAGTAGTTGGACATTGACTGGTTTAAAGGTGATCAGAAATGAACTAGTATGAATACACCACAAAATGTCTCATCATTGAACTATATTGTTTGCTGAGTAGTTTGGCCTTGACTGGTTTGAAGCTAATCAGCAATGAACTAGTATAAATACACCACAAAATGTATAGTCAATGAACTATATTGTTTGCTGAGTAGTTTGGCATTGACTGCTTTTAAAACTAATCAACAACGAACTGGTAGGCATATGCCACAAAATGGTTAGTCAATGAACTAGTATGTTTGCTCAGTAGTTCGGAATTTGACTGCAGGGCTCTTACTCAATGAAAAATCCACATTTAAATTTTGATTGAAACCATTTAGTGCAAAATATTCTTGTGCTTCGTTATCGATACTCCACTTGGCTGGGTCACAATCCACGATAATTATTGTATTTTCCCTGCAATCAACTTAACTAGTTTTATACTAATCAAATACCAGTCAGCCAGGCGGCCTCAACTAGTTCGAGTTCTGTAATTTTTCCATATTAGCAACTGGTATTTTTAACACGGCGATGTCCTACGAGATGGCAATTGTCCTTCTCTGCATCAGCACCATACCAATTGGCTGACTAGTCAGCCTCTGCATCAGGAATATACCAGTTGGTAGACTTGTTATTATACACATCAGTATCATACCATTTAAGATACTAGTTCGTATATACGTCAGGATCGTACCAGTTGAAAGAATAGTTCATATATACATCAGAATCATACCAGTTGGCAGACTAGTTCATATATACATCAGAATCATACCAGTTGAAAGACTAGTTCATATATGCATCAGAATCCTTCCAGTTGACAGACTAGTTCATATATGCTCAGAATCATACCAGTTGGCAGACTAGTTCATATATGCATCATAATCATACCTGTTGACAGACTACTTCTTATATGCCTCAGAATCATACCAGTTGACAGACTAGTTAAAAAAGCATCGGAATCATATCAGTTGTCATACTAGTTCATATATGCGTCAGAATCATACCAGTTGATGTAGTAGTTCATTTATGCATCAGAATCATACCAGTTGGCAGACTAGTTCATATATGAATCAGAATCATACCTGTTGACAGACTAGTTCATTTATGCATCAGAATCATACCAGTTGACACACCAGTTCATTTATGCATCATAATCATATCAGTTGACATACTAGTTCAAATTTGCATCAGAAATATACCATTTGACATACTAGTTCATATATGCATCAGAATCTTACCATTTCACATACTAGTTCATATATGCATCAGAATCTTACCAGATGACATACTAGATCATATATACATCAGAATCATACCAGTTGACATACTGCTCAGTCTATGCGGCAGGACTTACTAATCATTATGCCCATTCAGATCGTACCACTTGTCATACTAGTCCACGTATTTGACATTCATTCCAGTTGGTATACTAGTCGGTCTATGCATCAGTATCATAGTCAGCCTCTACATCAGCAATATACCAGTTTATTCTTTAGAAAGCAGCGACTATTTGTATTTACACAAACACGAAAAAGCATCTGTGAATTACAAGGTAAAAAAGAAGCAGTTACAAGAGAAAAGAAAAGCAATTGTCCTCTTCTGCATCAGCACCATACCAATTGGTATACTAGTCAGCCTCTGCATCAGCATTATACCTGTTGATATACTAGTTCATTCACAGCCAAAAATGAGCTAAAGGCTCTGAGTTCGATTCTCGGTAAAGTCAACACAAGTTTTTTTTTCTATATTTTTTGTATGTATGTAACTCTCGTTCGGTCTAAGCCCCAGTGGCCCAAAAACCGTAAAATGTCCCTACAATATGGGTATCAAACGAAAGGGGAAGGCCCCAGGTTTCATTTGGACATCGATATATTTCGATAAATTTATCTATAACTGAGTTATCGGTCAAAATGTCGTTGCCCGAAAACCTTAAAATTTCCCTACAATATGGGTATCAAACGAGAGGTGAGGGCCCCAGGTTTCACTTGGACATCGACATATTTCGATGAATTTATCGATAACTAAGTTATCGGTCAAAATATGATTGCCCAAAAACCTAAAAAATTCCCTACAATATGGATATCAAACGAAAGGTGAAGGCCCCAGGTCTCATTTGGACTTCGATTTATTTCGACAAATTTATCGATAACTGAGTTATCGGTCAAAATGTGGTTGCCCGAAAACTTTAAAATTTCCCTACAATATGGGTATCAAACGAAAGGTGAAGGCCCCAGGTTCAATTTGGACATCGACATATTTCGATAAATTTATCGATAACTGAGTTATCGGTCAAAATATGATCGCCAAAAACCTAAAAAATTCCCTACAATATGGGTATCAAACGAAAGGTGAATGCCCCAGGTTTCACTTGGACATCGATATATTTCCATAAATTTATCGATAACTGAGTTATCGGTCAAAATGTGGTTGCCCGAAAACCTTAAAATATCCCTACAATATGGGTATAAAACGAAAGGGGAAGACCCCAGGTTTCATTTGGACTTAGTTATATTTCGATAAATTTATCGATAACTGAGTTATCGGTCAATATATGATTGCCCAAAAACCTAAAAAATTCCTTACAATATGGGTATCAAACGAAAGGTGAATGCCCCAGGTTTCACTTGGACATCGATATATTTCCATAAATTTATCGATAACTGAGTTATCGGTCAAAATGTGGTTGCCCGAAAACCTTAAAATTTACCTACAATATGGGTATCAAACGAAAGGGGAAGGCCCCAGGTTTCATTTGGACTTCGGCATATTTCGATAAATTTATCGATAATTGAGTTATTGTCAAAATGTGAGACCAAATACCTTAAAATTTCCTAACAATATGGGTATCAAACGAAAATGGAAGTCCAGAGCTTTCGTTTGGACTGCTGTATTTTTCGTTATATTTATCGATAATTTCATAGGACATTGGACTAAAAAGTAAAAAATAAATATAGTTTAAAAAAACTAAAACTCACGCTTTTAGAGGGTATTGAACTAAAAAGTTGAAAATAATTTTAAAAACCCTACACAGTAGTATTGTGGAAAAAGCGTGGTCCGCTTTGTGCCATAATTTTCGTATATCGAGCGCTCGACGCTTTTCCCACATAATGCTAGTTTCTTTACTACGCTTTCAATAGCTTTACTTGTACATACATTCATATGTGTGTTTGCTTGTTTGTATGTAACTCTATTTCAGTCTACCCGATAGTAGCATATGACTGTCACAAAAACCTTGAAATGTGCCTTCAATATGGGTGTCAAACGATAGGAGGTTGCATTATGACTTCGATATATTTATCGATAACTAAGCTATCGGTCATAATGCCTACAATCTGGGTATCAAACAAAAGGGAAGTTCTACAGGTTTCTATTGGATTTTGGAATATTTCGATATATTTATCGATAACTGACTTATCGGTCAAAATGAGGTTGTCCAATAATATTCAAAATTGCCTACAATATGGGTATCAAACGAAAGTGGAACCCTAGAGGTTTCGTTTGCACTGCGGTATATTTCGATATATTTGTCGATTACTTCATAACACATTTAACTAAAAAGTAAAAAATAAATATAGTTTAAAAAGCGAAAACACGCGCTTTTAAAGAATATTGCACTAAAAACGTAAAAATAATTTAAATAAAAAACGAAGATTATGGAACAAAGCGGACCACGCCTTTTCCACAATACTACTGTGTAGGGTTTTTAAAATTATTTTCAACTTTTTAGTTCAATACTCTCTAAAAGCGTGAGTTTTAGTTTTTTTAAACTACATTTATTAATTTAATTATTGAATTCAACTTGCAATGGCTCCTTTCAAATTCGTTCGTCACAAGTTTTATTATATAAGTGAAGGCCCAATTGCATTCAACTTTGTAGGATCCATTTTCATACAAAGTTTTTTAAACGTAAAGCGAAGCGAAATTTTTGCAAATGCTCAAAAACGAGGCGCTCATTTTTCAAAGTTTTATGTAATTGTATTTTTAGGTAAGGCAAATTAAGGTTACTTAAGGTTAAGTTAGTCGTCCAATGCGGAGTTCCGGTCCCACATACGAGCGAGGTGTCTGCTGAGTAGTTTGGAATTGATTAGTTTGAAGGTAGTCAGAAATTAACTAGTATGAATTCACCACAAAATGTATAGTCAATGAACTATATTGTTTGGTGAGTAGTTTGGCCTTGACTGGTTTGAAGCTAATCAGCAATGAACTAGTTTAAATACACCACAAAATGTATAGTCAATGAACTATATTGTTTGCTGAGTAGTTGGACATTGACTGGTTTAAAGGTGATCAGAAATGAACTAGTATGCATACGCCACAAAATGTATAGTCAATGATCTATATTGTTTGCTGAGTAGTTCGACATTGACTGGTTTAAAGGTGATCAGAAATAACTAGTATGAATTCAACACAAAATGTATAGTCAATGAACTATATTGTTTGCTGAGTAGTTTGGCCTTGACTGGTTTGAAGCTAATCAGCAATGAACTAGTATAAATACACCACAAAATGTATAGTCAATGAACTATATTGTTTGCTGAGTAGTTGGACATTGACTGGTTTAAAGGTGATCAGAAATGAACTAGTATGAATACACCACAAAATGTATAGTCAATGATCTATATTGTTTGCTGAGTAGTTCGACGTTGACTGGTTTAAAGGTGATCAGAAATGAACTAGTATGAATTCACCACAAAATGTATAGTCAATGAACTATATTGTTTGCTGAGTAGTTGGCCTTGACTGGTTTGAAGCTAATCAGCAATGAACTAGTATAAATACACCACAAAATGTATAGTCAATGAACTAGAATTTTCGCTGAGTAGTTTGGCATTGACTGGTTTTAAAACTAATCAACAATGAACTGGTATGCATATGCCACAAAATGGTTAGTCAATGAACTAGTATGTTTGCTGAGTAGTTCGGAATTTGACTGCAGGGTTGCGACTGCTGCACAACATCTACTGCCGACGAAGTAGACGGCGTGGGCACGAACAAATCTTGTCGCTGTATAGAACTGGTAGGAGTTTCATATTGAACAGGGTCGGTAGCAGACGCACTGTGACTAATAATTGCGTTAGAAAATTCCGAATCACTACTTTTTGGTTTTGAAAAAAATGTCTCAATATTTTTCGTGTGCTTTATTATATTTGATGTTTTTTTTCTTTTTCTTTAGCCTTCCTTTTATATGATGCACCACTAGGTTTTTTTTTTTTAATTCACTCATTCTTTGAAAAAAACTTTGAAAGGTGATAGACACACACAAATACCACAGCGAGAACGTGAACAATAGAAGCGCGCGTAATTCACTGACAACAACAAAGCTTAGTTGCCGCGCCTCTACACCGCCCTGCGGGGATTCCCCAGAATCTATTGCAAAGTAACATCCGACGCTCAAGAACGACGCGACGACGCACAGGGTTGCCAGTATTTTTTTAAAATAAGTCGCCAGATTCTCCCTTAAAAATTGCCAAATTTTACTAGCAGGTCGCCAAATAAGTCGCCAACAAAATTTCCCCAAGAAACAATATGTAGAAAAATACAGCTGGAAATACATCACTGACATTGGCGTCAACATTCATATATCCCTGCCAACCAGAGGAGAGAGCCGAAGTGAAAATAAAATCAGAAATTAGTGTTGTGCGATACAAAAATGGACTGTGACATCGAAAAACCAAAACACAATTCGATATAACTCGATAGTTCCATAATTCCGTCTCTAATTCGCTCGTTCAACATGGATAGAAAAGGCTCCTCGCTGAACAAAATTACCCATTGCCCTTCTTTTTGGGAAGCGCGTACCAGTAATTTCCCAAGAAATTATCCGAAAATGGTTGCCAGAGTATGTAGTATATATTTATTTTCTCAATAGATCTCTACATATCGTAAGATTTATTGGCAAAGTGGAGATCGTATTAATAAACAAAAAGCAATTGCTATTTCTCAAATTTTTTGTAATTTGACAAAAATTTGTATGAAGAAACTTTAAAAATTTGAGAAAAAGGCTTGAAAAAGTAATTGCTTTTTTAAAATGTTTTTATTAGATCGCTTTCGTCGTTCTTGTGCCCGGATTTTTGCATTCGATTTTGAACCAACTTCCTGTTGTGCTAGGGCTTTGCAATTTTCACTACAGTTCAGGTCGCGATGACAATGCAATATCATGAAAAAAATTCCGATAGGTGGCGCGTGGGTCGCTATATTTTCAAAAATCGCATTTATGGTCCGATTTGGCTGAAATTCGGAACATGTATTACTACTATGAAAAGAAATATTTTCCTAAAAAAAATTCCGCTAGGTGGAGCTGAGGTCGGGGTAATAACAGCTGAAAATCCTAATTATGGACCGATTTAGCTGATATTTAGAGTGTGTATTACTTAATCAATTTCCAAATGTTCAAAAAAAATTGGACCCGCTAGGTGGCGCGTGAGTCGTTCTATTTAAGAAATGCGAAGGTCTGTTTTCGGTGTCGATTAATTCGTTTTTCAACGAACTTCCCGTTGAGGTAGAATCTTGAAATTTTCATCATCGTTTAGTTTTCTGCCCCCACGCAATATAACAAAAAAATAATTCCGATAGGTGGCGCACGGGTAGAAATATTTGAAAAGTTTCATTTCCAGAGATTTTGCTTTGGATTTTGAACTAACTTCCCATTGAGCTGGGGTTTTGAAATTTTCACCATCGTTCAGGTTTCGCTGACAATGCATTATACCAAAAAAAATCCAAAATATTGCTTTAATTGCAAAAGTCCCATTTATCGGCCTATCTTATTGCTATCTGAATATTTCGTACATATACTATAATGCGCATGCTATAATGTGTTTTCAGCGCCATAAACAGCATCGAAAATTCGAATATTTCATCTGCATACATTTAGGCGCAGCCACTGTTGCACAAAGGAAAGATAATGTGCTTTATAAGACTTAAAAAAGAATAATTTTATTCATGTAACCATAGGCACACCGCGTAATACGTGTAAACGTAGAAAATTGCCGAAGGCGTAAATGAACTGTCAAAATTTTTATGGAACGAAGTTTACACAGATTCGGTAAACTTCCACGAGGGGTTTAGTGTGTAAACACCTCCAAAAATTTCCCAATTCGATTACGCTGTTCGACATGCAGTTTTTCAAAGCAGTCAATGCACACTAGACAAAAATAGAAGAATAGCTAAAAAATCGGTCAAAAATTAAATTAATAAGAATTTCATAATAAAAAGTATTCACATAAATTTATCTATATCGTTCATCTAACTGAGCTGTTAAATGTATATATTTACGCTTTCGTTAAGTTATATGGTTACATGAGTACCACTAATATGACACAGAATATCCAATTACAATCTTAGAAATTTTCACAGACTCGCAACTAAAAAGTATAAAATAAAAAATAGAATAAAAAAATATTTTTAATTTAAAATGTTTTTAAAATGAACTAAAAACTGGAAAATAATTTCCCCTCTGCCTACATAGATTCTTCACCACGTAAATCTTATCTGGAACATTTGTGAGTGGGAATTCTTATAGGTATTAAATAGTACTTGGAGTTTGAAATGTATAAAAACATTTGGCGCTTGCTATATTTTGAAAAGATGTTTTTTTAGAAAAGCTCATATCGGTAATAAAATTGTTAGAAATTAATGCGAACCATCTTTAGCGTGCGCCAATGTTTTTATACCTTTCAAACTCCAAGTACTATTTAATACCTATAAGAATTCACACTCACAAATGTTCCAGATAAGCTTTACGTGGTGAAGAATCTATGTAGGCAGAGGGGAAATTATTTTCCAGTTTTTAGTTCATTTTAAAAACATTTTAAATTAAAAATATTTTTTTATTCTATTTTTTTTATTAATATAATCTAATATTTTGATAATCGCCAAAAAAAGTCGCCATCGCCAATTTTCATTAATTGGTCGCCAAAGTTTGTAAAAAACCGCCAATTTGGCGACAAATCGCCAGTACTGGCAAGCCTGACGACGCAACAAACGCGCAATATTGCACAATATATCGATGCTTGTGCAATATAATCGATTTATCTATTTTAATCGTCGATATGTTATTTTCTTTATTTGTTTAAAAATTCTGAGCTCGCGCGCCCCTTGTAACTACGCGCCCATAGGCAAGTGCCTAGTTTGCCTTAGGGATAATCCGCCTATGTACATTGGTCGTTGTTATCAAGTTATTTTCAATTATAACATACATACATATATATCTACATTTAGCAGAATGTGAAAAAATTTAAAAAAGTTAAATGTGGGAGTGGCCTTCTTGCTCCTCTTACTTGATTGGTGCTCTTTCTTTTTATTTTAAAGTGTATTTTTTAATTTCTTAAACCAAACAATTAGAAAACCGAATTTTCGAAGGGTTTTGGAGCCTAAAAAGTTGGTTTTGTCCAATACCCAGACGGCTGCTGAGCATTGTAATAAATATTATTAACGCTATGTATGGATGAAATTTCTGCAATATAATTTAAAAGTTACTACTTTTTCTAATAGAAAAATATTAGAATGGAAACTAAATGAAATAAATCGTCGTGATACGGGCTACTAAACACATTTTTCTCGGATCTCGTAAATTTTTTTCAATGCCATCATTCAGCTATATGTACATATGTAGCTAAATTTCCTCTTTAGGAATTTGATACTGAGGTCAAAACGTGTCTTTTGTAACATTTCTCGACAATCTCCCATGAAAGCTTTCCAGAGTACCCTTTGGTAAAAGAAAATATGTTGCCATAAAAAGAAAAAAGGCATACAAAAAATTCAAAACCGTTTGGAACCGGTTCCGGCTTTTGAAACGGTTTCGGTTTCGTTCTTTTTCATATCAAAATAACGGTTTCGGGTTTGAAAAAAGAAACGGTTTTAATCGGTTACGGTTTCGGTTCAGCCCTTGCCATGGAGACATGGTTGCTTTGTTGTTTTAAACAGGGTTGCCACTTTGAAAAAATTTTTCCTACCCAAATCCAACTAAAAACCCACCAAAGTGGCCGTTATCCTACCAACATTTTTTCACGGCATCAAAACTTTTGGCATCATGAGTTTTTGGTAATTGTAAAGATCCAACGTCAAATCGAAAACACGTCGGAAAATGTTGGGAACGGTCGCAAAAATTACCTAGGTCCGATCCTATTTAGGGGGCTAGGTCCATTATATTTATAAGCAGAGCACCTTTCTGAGTTGGGGTTCTTCAGGCGCACTTAAAAAAAGTAACCCTGAGGCGACACAACACCGGCTGCGCGATCATCAGTTTTCCTGAGTAGAACACACTTTTGGCAACACCTTACATTTGTCATTACAGCAACTAGGTACATGAAATTGACAGAAAATTTTCAACTAGGTATGATTGTAAATATCTTCTTCCTGGGACAGAAACGGGTCTTTTGGAACCTCTCCTGACATTTTCTGGCGTGTTTTTCGAGTTGATGTAGGATCTATACAATTGCGAGTTTTTCTTGTACCCAGGGGGTGAATTCTGGTTCTATGAAATGATAAAATGAAAAGAATTTTCATACAAAATTTGTGAAAAGAAACTTCAAATTCATACAAATTTTTTTTCACGTTATCATATCATAGAACCAGAATTCACCCTCTGGTCTCATATCCGGGTTTCATCAAATTATGTTAAAAAAAGCACTCCATGACAATTGTGACATTATCTATTTGCCAGGGTTTATTCGTTAAAGCGAATTAAACTCTTGACTCACTATTAACGCATGTATCAAAATTATCATGGCAAAATACTGACTTCAAAGGTCCAAAGAATGCGACGGAGCGTTGCAGTATCTAAAAAAATCACTCGTCCTTGATCAAGTACTCAGATTTGAAAAAAAAAAAAACAAACAGTTTGCATCACTACTTACCCTAACAAGCCAAACGGTGAAAAAAAATCAACATCTATACACTAACTATGCAATAACTTCCTAAGTAAAACCCGTCATGTGTGATACGAATTTCCAGATCAAAAGTGATCATACATATTTGCTATGAAAGCCACTTCTTCCAAACACAGAAGAATGAGACTTACTTTGAAGAATTTGACTTTCAGAAAGACAATGATGTTACTCGAAGGAACCCTATAGGGCGATAGCGCATCGGAAGCGCTTAAGAAGCGTTTCGGAGATGCAATAACATTTCGAACGTTGATTGCTCGGCCAAAAGAACATGTAGAAGTTTTCCGAGTATGCAGTTTTGTAGCCCCTTTAATTTTAGTCTAACAAAGTGCTAAACTTAAGTTCGTAGGAAGTCTCGCTGATTTTTGGCAATTTTTTTTCTGGATCCAAGCGGGCTTAGACCCTTTTGGCTCCAAAAATGCTTGCAATAAAATTTCAAGCGTTGATTGCTCGGCCATAAAAATCTGTAGAATTTTTTCGAGTATGCAGTTTTGAAACCAGTAAGTAAGTTAATCTTAGTTTTGTAAAAATTTTCAAAACAATTATTTTATGTTACTAATACGCCGTGTAGGACCTTTAAAAAATGCACTTGAATCTAGAAAAAAATTGCCAAAAATCAGCGAGACTTCCTACGAACTTAAGTTTAGCACTTTGTTAGACTAAAACTAAAGGGGCTACAAAACTGCATACTCGAAAAAATTCTAAAGATTTTTATGGCCGAGCAATCAACGCTTGAAATTTTATTGCAAGCATTTTTGGAACCAAAAGGGTCTAAGCGCGCTTGGATCCAGAAAAAAAATTGCCAAAAATCAGCGAGACTTCCTACGAACTTAAGTTTAGCACTTTGTTAGACTAAAACTAAAGGGGCTACAAAACTGCAAACTCGGAAAAATTATGCATGTTCTTTTGGCCGAGCAATGGAATTTTATTGCTTGGAGGAGCGCACTTAGATCCTTTTTGCTCCAATCATTAATGCAATAAAATTTAGTACGTTTTTGGCCCGGCAAATATATGGCAATAAAATGTGCAAAATGACTTCGATCGCATTGTCAGCAAATAGACACAATATTTAACTATACAAATATGGGTATAACTACATTTTTTAAAAAATGTCACTTAGATCCTTTTGGTTCTAAGCCCTTCAAATGTTCCAGATAAGCTTTGCGTGGTGAAGAATCTACAGCCATTGTTAGAGATTTAGCGCACTTTCCATTGTACTGAAAAATAGTACAGTAACTGTCAAGGTAATACGAATTGCACAAAAAAATTTGAGGCTTAACAATAGTATTGTATTGCTCTCTTCAAATGACAAAAGAATTTCCGTTATAATTCTTTGATATTTGTTTTTGCTAAGTTTTTCTTTACATCCGTCTAAAGTGCATTGGACATCGATTTAGCGCACTTACGTTTGTTTTGCTATAACTTGCGATTGGTTGAAAAAGTTAATAGTTTTTTGGTTAATATTTAATAAATAACCTCATCCCTGATCATTTTGTTAAATTTTCTGGAGAAAATACTGGTCGGTTTGATAAAAAAGAACCTTTTTTAATCAGGGACCAATCAAGGGCAAAATTTCAATATTTTTGGTATGTTTTCTAGAAAAATGATGTACAATGCCATCAGAGATGTGAGTACGGATCCGAATTTGTCAAAGCATAACAAAAAACGTAAAGATCCTCCTTGTATTTTGGATTGTTTTTTTTTTTCGTATAATGCATTGTCAGCGAAACCTGGACGATGGTGAAAATTTCGGAACAAGTGCAGAATACATACATTTGTCCAAAAAAAATTGGGCTTGAAAGAGGGTTTTACGCTGAATTTAACGGTACTTTTCTTTTTTGGTGCACTCGAAGGGTTAAAAAGATATTCAAGGTCAAAGGTCAAAATTTTTTTTTTTCATATCAAAATATCTTGCAAACTGGTAAATGGATTTTTAAAATTGTTTGTTCCTAAATTTTCTCTTCGAAATACCTTTCATTCAATGTATACTTTATTAACCCTTTGACACACTATGTACTAAAAATGAACAAAAAAGCAAATTTCGTTCAAAAACGATCAAATACTTAATTTTCTTTTAGAATGGCCATCTTACGATCATTAAAAGTTATGAGAACCATTCCCATTATTAAATAAGCTTGCATCTTCAAATATCCACCAGCTACCTTGCCCAGAACTTCCAAAGGGCCCTAACGAAAATGAATACAAAACAAAAGTGAGCAGTTTTATTCAATATCGATATCGATTTCATATTCGTCTTCCTCTTCTTCTTCGACAAAAGATAAAGAAGGTTTTCTCGGGTCATATAATCATCCAGCCATTCCCATAAAAATATTTATATTATCAACAGGCGAGGATTTATAATTTCTTAAAAACATATACTTAGCTAAGTAACCATAAAAAAACTTCTTTTTTCTATGAAACTGTGGCATAGAACATTTAACGTGCCGCCACATGCCTTCAATTGTGTTCGTGTGTTCATTTGTTTCCGGGTCCTTAAAATTTACCGAATGGTTTACCTGGAAATGGTTGAATCCTTCGTCGGATAGACAGTCGTACGCCTTTGAATAAAGGAAACCCGTAAAAATGTCAAAATTAATGTATAGAAATAACCAATACCAACCTTCCAACAGTCGGACACTATCGTGGTGTTCGGTAGTATCCACTCTTTTATAATTTCTAACAGGGTTTCCTTATCTCTTTTCTCTACCGGCACCAGGAAACACCTGTTAGAGCCTCGTTCAACACCACCAAACACCCACTGCCCTTCGACTCGGTGTCCCCTGTGGTACTTCCGGCGCCCGAACTTGCTCTCGTCTATTTCGACGACCACTCCTGAGCCACCAATCTTTTCCTTTTGGTAGACCATCCCGTCATACACCACCTCGCGGCAGAAACTGCTCCAATCGACAGCTGTATGACGGGACAGTTCCAACTCCTCCATAATAAAGTCTTGAGTGACATTTTTCAGCCACAGGTGACAAAACCCAATAACTTTAAAGACAGGTAGCTTTGTTTTGTCAAAAAAGGTACCAGCTCTCAACGATATCCGTTCGTCGCACTTCTTTGGCTTCTTGCCCTTTGTTTGTTTCCAGCACCTGTTATTGAAATTTATTTTATTAAAATAAATATTTCTTAGCCATAACTACACATAAAGAGCGAAAAAAGACGCAGGCTAGTAATTAAAAGGAAAACCAACCAAAAATTATAAACAAACTCACCTCCATACAAAGCCATCGATGCTCTGGGTGCACTCAACCAAATTTAAGGGATGACCCTCTGAACAAAAATAGGTCCCTTCAATTGGAACCAAGCCCCACTCTTGCAACAAAGCTAAAGCTTCTGTTGTTAAGGCGCCACCTGTTTTAAACCCAAAAATTGAAAATAATTTTAATAACGTCAACTTTTCCATCCTGTATTCACTTTGAAAATAACTGTAATTTTTACCGTAATTGTAAAGGTTGATTATAGAGTTGCCAACGTTACACGATTGACAATATAATAACCAATGTATAAGGGGTTAGTTATATAAATGTGGGCGCGGAATCCATGGTATTTATGTGCAGAACAGCTTTCTGAGTAGGCAGCCTTCGGCCGCGCGTATAAAAAAATAACCCTGGGCTACGCCATGCCAACTCCGGGTGGTTGCCTCTATGGGCGGGATCCATGGTATTTATGTGCAGAACACCTTTCTGAGTAGGCGGCCTTCGGCCGCGCTTATAAAAAATAACCCTGGGCTACGCCATGCCAACTCCGGGTGGTTGCCTCTATGAGCGGGATCCATGGTATTTATGTGCAGAACACCTTTCTGAGTAGACGGCCTTCGGCCGCGCTTATAAAAAATAACCCTGGGCTACGCCATGCCAACTCCGGGTGCTTGCCTCTATGGGCGGGATCCGTGGTATTTATGTGCAGAACACCTTTCTGAGTAGGCGGCCTTCGGCCGCGCTTATAAAAAATAACCCTGGGCTACGCCATGCTAACTCCAGGTGGTTGCCTCTATGGGCGGGATCCGTGGTATTTATGTGCAGAACACCTTTCTGAGTAGGCGGCCTTCGGCCGCGCTTATAAAAAATAACCCTGGGCTACGCCATGCCAACTCCGGGTGGTTGCCTCTATGGGCGGGATTCATGGTATTTATGTGCAGAATACCTTTATAAACCACTTTTAGTTCCTGTTTTTTACTCCAAAAAAAAAATTAACCCTGAGCCGATTACTTTTTTTACCTTTTTATAATGGAAATACACCATTTTCATATAGCAATATGTGTATAAAATGAAAGCTTATTGCATTATCTACAATATTTTACCATCTAACGATACCGTTAACGGGAAATTTTTTCTTTTTTTAAACAGTTTTATTCATTTCCATTGGTTTTTTTTTATATAAAACATAGTTTTCATATAAAAATTTTACATAAAGGTGGGAGTGTTATACATTAAATGAAAGGTATTTTTATTACCTAAATATTGGTATTTAACATTTTCTAATCCGATAAGTAGTTTGAAAGATATTTCGATTTAAAAAAAATTAAAAATTGCCCTTTTAAGTGGAATTACCCCTAAAGTTTTTATTTGCACCAAAAAAAAATTATACGTTTCAACTTTTCGCAAATACCGCTATCGATCCATATAAATATTTTTTTGATTTGCGAAATGTATGTATGTATTCTGCACTTATGCCAAAATTTCAAAACCCCAGCTCAACGGGAAGTTAGTACAAAATCCAAAGCAAAATCTCTGGAAATGAAACTTTTCATATATCTCTACCCGTGCGCCACCTATCGGAATTATTTTTTTGTTATATTGCGTGGGGGCAGAAAACTAAACGATGATGAAAATTTCAAGATTCTACCTCAACGGGAAGTTCGTTGAAAAACGAATTAATCGACACCGAAAACAGACCTTCGCATTTCTTAAATAGAGCGACTGACGGCCAATTTTTTTATTGAACATTTGGAAATTGATTAAGTAATACACACGCTAAATATCAGCTAAATCGGTCCATAATTAGCACTTTCAGTTTTTATTACCCTGATCTCAGCTCCACCTAGCGGAATTTTTTAAGGAAAATATTTATTTTCATAGTAGTAATACATATTCCGAATTTCAGCCAAATCGGACCATAAATGCGATTTTTGAAAATATAGCGACCCACGCGCCACCTATCGGATTTTTTTTTCATAATATTGCTTTGTCACCGCGACCTGAACTGTGGTGAAAATTTCAAGACCCTAGCGCAACAGGAAGTTGGTTCAAAATCGAATGCAAAAATCCGGGCCCAAGAACGACGAAAGCGACCTAATAAAAACATTTAAAAAAAAAATTCATTGATTTATCTGCAGTAGTTTCCCAACAAACATTTTTAGCTAATCTCAATTTGAGATGCATTTGAGAACCAATCATCTTCTCAAATCTCAAAGGTTCGTTTTCAATTTGAGGCGAAATAACCGTTGATAGCGTTCTCAACCTAAAAGGCTAATTTTTAATATGGGATTTTCCCTGATTTTCAAATTGAGAACGGCAGAATTTTCAAACGTTTCTCAAACTGAGCGGAGTGGATCGAAATGGAATCCACATGCTCTCATTGAAATATTTATTCAGAGATGCCAATCATGCAAAACAAATACCCATTTTAATAAAAAGCGTGTACCATTTATGCAGTTAAATTTTACTTTATACTTTTTTTAATTAATATAGTTCAACAAATAATCCGGTTATATAAACAACATTTGAAAAAAAGTTTAGAATAGATGTTTTCTCAAACGTTTGAGTTTTTGGTGCTCGATGTTTGTTGAGTTATGAGAAAATAATTTTTCAATATTATCATGATCAGAAAATTATCAAAAGTTCAACCCCCAATAACATTAGCAAAGACACGAATTTTGACGAAATATTTTTAGCACTAGGTTTGAGTCTTACCCACTATCCAATAAAACGACACGTTTCAAAATCGGTGGGGTTTTGAAAACAAAAAATTTTGTGCACACTTCACATGGTTTTATCCAGCTTCGTTTTGGTAAATGGTTTGGTTAACATGCTGTTAAAATTATTCTTTGAATAAGTCAACAAACAAGCTAGCATAGTTGAATCGGTTACCGAACCAGCTAGATTTTGGTTAACATTTATAATTGAATAGGTTACTAAACCAGTTACCAAAACGGTTAGCGCCAAACGAAGAATGCTTACCTAATTTTTCCAATTGAATTGCACCAAAAATGTGTTTTATTTTATTATTTATTAACATATATACTTCTTTACACAATACTAAACATACATACTAAATCTTAAATACTAACTTGAGCCGCCGCCACTACAAAAAAGGGGGCGCCTTTACAAGCACTACAAGGACCTCATACAAAATAACATCTGAGCCTGCCGGTGCACCTTTTAATGAAGTCTTCTTATAAATTGATGAATGCAGGAGTAGTGCGTGCAGATTCGACCACTTTTTTGCAGTGGAGGCGACAACAAAAACATTCAATTTTATTTTCTTAAGTTTATTGGCGCAGCACCACCAGCCTTATTTAAAATTGTTGGTCCTTTCCACCTTATCCTATTGAAATCTGCATCTGGTACGTTCTGCATCGTCATATGTGAACAGACCTGCTTAGAAGAGAACGATTTTGTAAATTCAAATTAAAATAAAAAAGTTTTCGCTCACCTTTTTTCTGTTTTTTTTTCTGAAAAAAATTTACAAATAAAATTAATTTATGAAGACAGCTGTCTTGTCAAAATTTGGGATATTTTTACAGTGGGGCATGCTGTTTCATTTGTACTCATAATATTAGGTATAGTGCAATATAAGCAATGTTTTCTCTTTTTGGCAGAACGTTTGCACATTAACCCTAAAACGGACTTTTGGTATTTATAGGCCCACATTTTAATTTAATTCAGATCAACTTTTTTTTGGTTGCTTAAGGTTAACATAATTTTGGGAAATTTGTCAAATAAAAAATGTGTGTGTGTGTTTGCATTGCGGTTAGCAGTGGTTTGCAGGGGACACAATGCATACTAGTATCGTTGGGAGTATATCTTATGAAATTGGATAAAATCGCCCTCCAACCATGTCCACTTTCGATATAGAAAATCACATAAATTGAAATAATTCGGTAACGGAAATTAGGTAAATCCTCCTAGGGCCTAATGATTGTTATCCCGTTCTAAAAATTACCGCTGGGTATTGAATGTTCGGTTCACCCGAACTTAGACTTCCTTACTTGTTTCATATAAAATTAATTGTGAAATAAAGTTAAGCGTGAAAGGAACAACAACAACAACAGGGAGTAAATTAGCATTTTTTCAGTAACTGCAAATAGGGTGTGTATGCTAGTGAGAAATTGTTGATAATCGGCCTGTTCATGTTTTAAGCAAGTACTGAAACCGTAACCGATTAAAACCGATGCATTTTTCAAAACCGTAACCGTTATTTTGATCTGAAAAACAACAACCCCGTTTTAAAAGCCGGAACCGGTTCCAAACGGTTTTGATTTTTATACCCAGCATACTAGTACTAGCACAAGGGTATAATAATTTTGTTCACGTAACGGTAGTACGTAACGGCTCAAAAATATAGAGTTCCATAGAAGAAAGTTCTTAGGTTGAAAAGAGGAGTTCATTAAGGCCTGTCCGTCCGTCCGTCCGTCTGTGTACACGATAACTTGAGTAAAAATTGAGACATTTGCATGAATTTTATATACAGGTTACTTTTTTTTTGTTTGTGTTTTATCTATTTTTTATTTTTTTTTATTTTGCCTATTTTCGTTTTATTTTTTTATCTAGTTTTTTATTTTATTTATTTTGCCTTTTTGTTTTATTTATGTACAGATGGAATGCCAGAAGTGCGATATAACAATGACAGACTTCACATCCATGACCAAGAGGCAACTAATTCAGTTTTTGGTAAAGCATGGTGTACTAAGTGACAGCATGTCATGTGGACAATGCCAAAATCCGTGCACCTTGCAGGGTGACATGTGGGGTTGTCCGCGGCAGAGAACCGTCAATTTCCACCGGAAGAAGAGGAAGGTAACCTGCACCTTCAAGCAGAGCCGATTTGCCAATACTTTCATTGCTGGGTCCCACTTGAGCCTGGAGAAGATTTGCCGGCTCGTGGTACTATACATATCGTTGCCCTACCCTAAAATTCCATTCATCCAAAAGACCCTAAAAATAGGGTCAAAAGCATGAAATGATTGGGTAAGCTTCACCAGAGGTGCTGGTGGACTGGAGCTTCGAAAACTACGATAGTTTAATTGGCGGCCCCGGAAAAATTGTGGAAATTGATGAGGCCAAAATGGAACGCCGAAAATATAACCGAGGTAGAGTTATAGATGGACAGTGGGTGTTTGGTGGCATTGAGAGAGGCTCAAAAACCATGTTCATAGTCGCTGTTCCAGAGAGAACAAGGGAGACATTGCTCCGTGTGATCAAGGAAACCATTTGTTGCTTCAATTTTCGGAGGGTACCATAAACTGCAACTTTACGGTAGTTTTTTAAGGCTCATTTACACGGGTCGATTTTTCTAAACTTTTTTTTCAATCGACCGTGTAAACAGCAATTCGATCGATCTTCACCTTGTATTTAAAGCATAGATAGGCAAAAGTACCCCCATACGGGTATTACGCTCTTCACACGTATTCTTATGCTCTTCATTTCAGTTGCTGTTGAGAGCGAAAAATCAATTGAGCCACAGTGGCGTGAGAACCGAATTTGCATGCTAGTTGCCACAGTATAACCAGTATTTGCACTGAGGTGAAAGTTCTCCATGGAGGTGAATTTTTCAGAGTTGAAATCCATGGTAGGATGGAATTTCGCGGACGCATGGTTGCATTTCAGTAACAAAAAAAACTTTAGAAATATTTCAAGAAAAAAATGAATTTAATGTATATATTCCATGAATTAATATAATATCATGAATTTACTGCACTACAAGAAGTATAAAAAATGTATATTAAAGGCCATATTGTAAAATTTCGTACAAATGCATATTGATGATCGGCTCTTTATGAACGATGCTATTAAATAGTAGTTTTGCGCAAAAAAGCACCCCTGTTAGTTGAGGACATTGAGGTGAATTTGAAATTCTTAGAAATTTTCCAAAACAAAATAAAGAAAATATTTTGCTTGCAGTTTTATATTTATTTATACTATTAATTTAATAGTAATATACGATTATCTGGTAGCTTTAATGTCAAGGTACGGTGTTAATGAACTATGAGTCATCTTATATATAAAAACTAATGTGTTTTTATTTTAGGAGTGTCCAGTCTAAATATTAGCTGGAGAAGTTGAAATACTTATTACTAACCGGATAAGGAAAGACGACCATCGGATCTTGTGACGTATACTACAGTGGCCAGACACGCGGCAAAGCGCGTGGTGTAGGATTCGTGGTGGGAAAGAGACTTCGCCGCCAAGTACTAGCGTTCACCCCCGTGGACGAGCGTCTCGCTGCGATCCGCATCAAAGCGAAATTTTTCAACATAACATTTATCTGCGCCTATGCGCCGACTGAGGAGACGGACGACGCAGAGAAGGACTCCTTCTACGATAAACTTGAACAGACTTATTATCGCTGCCCCCAACATGATATCAAAATCGTGCTCGGCGACTTTAATGCGAAGGTGGGCAAGGAAGGAGCCTTTGGTCCAACAGTTGGAAAATTTAGTCTCCATGATATAACATCCCCCAATGGCACTAGGTTGATTGATTTCGCCGCTGCTCGCAATATGGTCATCAGTAGTACCAGGTTCCAGCATAAACGAATACACCAAGCCACATGGCTGTCTCCTGATCAAAGAACAAGAAACCAGATTGATCATGTCATGATCGACGGCAGACATAGCTCCACCGTTCTGGACGTGCGTACCCTTCGTGGTCCCAATATCGACTCGGACCATTATCTTGTTGCAGCCAAGATGCGCACACGCCTCTGTGCAACGAAGAAAGTGCGCACAGTAACGGAAGGAAAGTTTGACGTCGAGAAGCTGCGCACGACACAGACAGCTGACAATTTCTCCACTCGACTCTCACACCTGCTATCGGAGAGCAATCCTCGACCTAACGATGCAACCGAGCAATGGAAGCATATCTCTCACTCATTACGTACCGCCGCTGAGGCCACTATAGGGTTCCAGCGAGCCCGCAAAAACAACTGGTACGATGAGGAATGCAGCACTGCCTCGGACAAAAAGGACGCTGCCTACAGGGAGACGTTGCGAACGGGCGCAACCCGCAGTGTATGGCAACGCTATCGTGAGGCAAAGAAGGAAGAGAGACGCCTTTTCAGAAAAAAGAAACGTGAGGCCGAAAGGCGTGAGTGTGAGGAGCTTGAGATGCTGGCTGACAGGAATGATGCCCGAAAATTCTATGAAAAGATCCGGCGGATGACGGAAGGTTTTAAGACCGGGGCAAGTTCCTGTAAGGACAATAATGGCGACCTGGTAACCGACGTACAGAGTGTACTTAAATTATGGAGGGAGCACTTCTCCTCACTGCTAAATTGCGAGGGAGACGTCGAACCCGATACCCCAATCCCTGACGATGGAAAAGTCGTCCCACCACCTGACTATGATGAAGTGAGGATAGCTATATCCCGGCTCAAAAACAACAAAGCGCCTGGAAAAGACGGACTACCCGCCGAGCTGTTCAAACACGGAGGCGAAGAGCTGGTAAAAAGCATGCATCAGCTCTTATGCAGAATATGGTCAGACGAGTGCATGCCTCCAGATTGGAATTTAAGTGTGCTCTGCCCAATCCACAAGAAAGGCGATCCCGCTAACCGCACCAACTACCGCGGAATCAGCCTTCTTAATATCGCGTATAAGGTTCTTTCTAGCGTATTGTGTGAAAGACTGAAGCCCATCGTAGACAAGCTGATTGGACCTTATCAGTGTGGCTTTAGACCTGGTAAGTCTACCATCGACCAGATTTTCACGATACGCCAAATCCTGGAGAAGACCCATGATAAAAGAATCGACACACACCATCTCTTTGTCGATTTCAAAGCCGCTTTTGACAGCGCAAAAAGGAGTTGCCTGTATGCCGCCATGTCTGAATTTGACTTCCCTGCAAAGCTTATACGGCTTTGCCAAATGACGTTGAGCAATACTAACAGCTCCGTCAGAGTCGGGAAGGACCTCTCTGAGCCATTTGAAACCAAACGAGGCTTCAGACAGGGCGACTCCCTTTCGTGCGATTTCTTCAACCTGATGCTGGAGAAGATAATTCGAGCAGCAGAGCTAAACCGCAATGGTACAATCTTTTACAAGAGCGTGCAATTGCTGGCGTATGCCGATGATATTGATATCATTGGCCTTAACAACCGCGCCGTAAGCGCTGCCTTCTCTGGACTGGATAAAGAAGCGAAAAAAGTGGGTCTTGCGGTCAACGAGGACAAGACGAAGTATTTGCTGTCATCAAAGAAAGAATCGGCGCACCTGCGCCTTGGCAGCCACGTCACTGTTGATAGTTACAAATTTGAAACTGTGAGGGACTTCGTCTATTTGGGAACCAGCATTAACACCGAAAATAATATCAGTCTAGAAATCCAACGGAGAATCACTCTTGCGAACAAGTGCTACTTTGGACTGAGTAGGCAATTGAGAAGTAAAGTCCTCTCTCGAAGAACAAAGATCGCGCTCTATAAGTCTCTCATCATACCTGTCCTGATGTATGGCTCAGATTCATGGACAATGTCAAGAGAAGATGAGATGGCCCTTGAAGTATTTGAGAGAAAAGTTCTCCGGAAGATTTATGGTCCTTCCCGTGATGCCGACGGCGAGTATCGAAGGAGATTTAACGATGAGCTGTACGAGCTTTACGCAGATCTGACCGTAGTCCAGCGAATTAAAGCCCAAAGGCTCCGCTGGCTGGGTCACGTCATGCGAATGGACAAAGAAGCTCCAGCCCAGAAGGTTTTCCAATCGTCACCCGAATTCGGCAGCAGAGGAAGGGGGAGGCCTCGACTGAGATGGAAACAACAGGTGGAGGATGACTTGAACTCCCTTGGGGTTTCCAATTGGCATCAGTTATCGCTAAAAAGGAATGACTGGCGTGCTTTGATAGGCGACGGCCAAAATCGCTTAGGCGGTTAAGCGCCAATAAATGAAATGATGATAAGTATTTCCAGTACCTGGCAAATGAGGACTATTGTTATTGTGAACAAAAACCATGAACTACAAGTTGCGATGGAGCATTGCAAGCTGCACGTAATCGTGGCTGCCGCCGGAGGCCTTTTTATTCCATCTATACAATGTCCCAGGGGGTACCATATTAGTCGCCCATACGGCAGTTGCTACCCAAGGCCTTTTTTGTTGCATCTTGAATGAATGAATTAATCTTATGCACTCTGCGTGGTATTAGTTTCCTTTAGGGGTCAACTTCTAATAAATTAGCTAAAATTATGTGATATAGCTCAAAAGACGGCGTTCGGCCTCAGGATCTCGAATCCGGAAGCGCTTTTTTAATATTTTGCTTCTCTGCAGAGATATTTGCAATCAAAGTTTCATGTTTTCATGTGGTTGTTGTAATTTTATTAGACTGTCCCTAAAAACGTACAAAAAAAGTCCCGCCGTGGCGGTAGCCACGGTTATGTCACACGTCCGGACTTGGGATGGCGTAGCCCAGGGTTATTTTTTATAAGCGCGGCCGAAGGCCGCCAACTCAGAAAAGTGTTTCGTACATAAATACCATGGATTGCGCCCCATTTTTGATATTGGACCCGGGTTATTTTTCGGTTTTTTGACCATAACTTTTCACTAAAACAAAAAATTAAAAAAAAGCGCTTCCGGATTCGTGATCCTGAGTCCAAAACCCGTCTTTTGAGCTATCTCCCATAATTTTAGCTAATATATTAGCAGTTGACCCCTAAAAGAAACTAATACCCTCTGCGTTTATGCTCCTTTTTGGGGAGGCTAAAATCAAATCTGTTATAAATGAAACAAATTAATATAAATTTTCATCATTTGCACAACTTTTTTTATTTCCATTTGATTTTCACCACGCGTGATAGGGTTGTGTTTAATCACTCAGGGCTGCATTTTGTTCAAGTATTTGTTAGATAGTGATTTTTTCTCTAATACTTCACGTTGACCTGCAAACTGGTTTTCCTTTCAGTTTAAAACGGTTAAAACAATTTAGGCATGTTCATAATCGATATAAACTAGGTACTTAAGTTAGCGTCAACCCTTTGATACCCTTTCCAAGGGTCTATCTGACGCTAAATTTAGTACCTACTTTATTTCGTTCAGATTGTTGGACAGAGACAGATAAATATACAAGACTAAATGGGCTTGCTCAAGAACATCCTACAAATTATGACGGATAACACATAATAATCAAAAAACTAAATTTATAATAGAACTATTTTTTCTACACCTTTTTCACTAAAAATACTTTAGATAAGGTTAAATGCATTTAAGAATAGTGAATGGTAGTCCAAGACCCATACAATTATTTTCAGAATAGTCAATTGTATCTTAAAAACTGTAAAATATGCTTTAGAATAATCAACTGTACTCCAAAAACTATAAATTGTACTTCATAAACTGTAATTTGTACTCGAGACCATAAATTAGACTTCAGAAGCTTAAAAATGTACTCCAAAATAATCAGTTCTACTTCAGAAACAACAAATTCCAATCCAGAAGATGTTTCTGAAGTACATTTGATTTTTCTGGAATACGTTTTACAGTTTCTCGAATACAATGGGCTTCTTCGTAGCAAATTTTGCGAATATTAACAACCATTTACGTTTTTTAAAGTACATTTTACACTCTAACCCACAATAAAATATACAGCAGATTCTAAATAATTTCTTACTTTGCGGATTTTCTCCCTCTCATATAATTTGTGAGCAAAAATGTATGAAAAAGGTTCACTAGTGAAATTTATTTAGATTGGCACGATAAGCTTTTTGTCGAAAAATTCTCAAATTTCGAAATTTGTTTTGCGTAAAATTTTGCAAAAATCATTGGATCATGTGTTTCAATTTTGTGATATTGGAGTACTTCAATTGTAATACTTTCTAATACCTCAGCGGACCACCTTCAGCTTATTGAAAGCCGATCATTGCTCATGCTTTATTGACCAAAATCACGACACGATCGCTCTGAAAATAGATACTCCAAGGAGTAACAACATTGGAATACTTTGCAAAGTACTCTGAAACAGAAACAACTGTAGCGTCTCGTTGTGACATTTAATTTTGACAGCTGACATAAATGCACGTAGACAAAGGCAACCTGTCTTATAACCGCGTTTTAACACGCGTTAACGCAGACTTGATCTAGTTTTATCTTTTTGGGTACGATGACATAATCAGCTGATTTTTCCTTGTATATTTTTTGGTTTTGTGCGTATTTGTCAAAGTTATAAATGTCACGCAACGCAATAAAGCTGTATTTGTTTTCGACTGAATACTCCTATGCGTGAGAAAAAACGCTGTGCATTCGTTCTTGGTTGAGTTGTAAAATAGTAATTTCTTTTTTTTAGAAATATAACCTAATATATACATATATAGTTTTACTTAAAACGCAAAATCCTAAATTTGACTATTTCTCCTCTTTTAAAGTAATTTATTACCTCATAAAATTTGCAACACAACACCCTGAAATAGCTGAAAATAGTTGACTGCAACCCGAAGTTCTCTATGGAGGTGAATATAAGTACGTTTGGGTTAGTGAGTGCAACTACTGTCTATACTGTGCTAGTTGCGTTTCAGCAAGCAAAGAGATGACACGTATAGTCGCTTTGCTTTTATTTTTTATGCAATAGTAAATTATGCGCTATTTAATAAATGAAAGCATTTAGGGCAATTCCAAATAATTTTTCAGTGCGAGTGAGAAAATCCGCAAAATGAAAAATTGTTTAGAATTCCACTAATTATTTTACCATTTCAGCTACTTTCCCTAAAATGTAACGCAAAAAGATTTATTTTATATTAACCATTTTGAAAAAAAAAAAATAAAATAGGAACTTTATTTACTTATTGAGTAAATAAATGATAGATAAATGAGGGAAGAGGTAAGGAAAGAAGATGAATAGAAAGTGAAAGAAAGAAAAGCTTAACCCATTCTTTATACTTTTGTAAAAGTATATTCTTTTTTTCCCAAAAAATATTTTCCCTTTCGACACCTTCATACTTATCAAAATCTTTATGAAAAGCATTATAATGTCTCTTAATATTATATACCCCCCTATATATAGAAGCGTAACATAAGAGACATTGCATTTTCCCAAAGGCATCTGAAATCATGAAAAAATGTTTGTCAGTCATTTTTAGTCGCGCATAAATATTATCATACAAATTTCCGTCAAAGCGATCACGTTGTTACTTCCTTGCTGTCGGTTAAGCAACTGACGCGAACATTTTGTTCTTAGTACCACTGTAGCGAAGTTACTCTCGCATTTACCAATACAGCCTCAAGCGGGCTACTCACCTGCCAAGAAACGTCAAACTCCATATAAAAAAACGCTCAGGAAATGGTCAAGAACTGTTTTCGCCCGTCAGATTTTCTTGAGCCAATACTCAGCTCATAAGAAAAAATACTACAATTTTCTATGGTTGGCAATGCCGCTTTACCTCAAGAAATAAATATGCTCGTATATATTTCTTGAGGTAAACGTGCAGATTCACGGCAAAGGTGAGTAAATATTTCACTAAACATGTTTTATACATTTTTATTAGAGTAATTTGCAAAAAAATGGAAAATTTGATAAACGTCAAAATTTCTTGACCAGGCACAAGAAATATATGCTCGTTTTTTTCTTGAGGCATTTCTTGGCAGGTGGGTAGCCCGCTTCACAAAAAAAAATGCCTACCTATGATTTAAAGTCCCGTTTATAGCTATGTGACACTACGTATTTTGACTAAAATTTTCTTCTATTTTTTTTATTTATTGTGCGAAAGAAAGGGTCTTATACAATTATCATATTGGTACAAGCGGGCAAGCTATGTTAAGAAAATAACGAAAAATAATGGAAATTGCAACCAGACTGTAAAAAAAAAAAACATATCAAAAATTTTATATTTTTTGTCACTTGGATGTTTCTCCTCTATTTTATGTGAACATTTTTTGTTTACATTTTTATGTTGAAAGTTTTGTGCGCGAATTTAAATGAAACTCGTTTGGTTTGTGAAATAAATAAATTCAATGGACATTCAAACAATTCTTTGGTTCATTGTCGTGTGTGACTTGTGCATAGTGCACCAATATATGTTATACACAATGGTCTTGTGAAAAAAAACAGTGCAGAAAAATAAAGCAATTTCATGTAAACAAAAACATATCAAACGGCGCTCCTTGTGCGCATGCGTGTAGTCTTTGTCTCACTCCTTCGTAGACAAAAAATACTTCCATTAAAATACATGGCCGTCGAAAAAATTGTAGGTGGCTCACTTCACAAAATTCAACTCACATATGTACAAATCACTTCACATACAAATTGTCAAATGACACTGCGCACTGCTTCACTGTGGGTGGGTTGTTTGCATAGTGTAACAGTACAAGTGTCAACTCTTCTTTTGACAGCACAAATCGACGTCAAAAAATTGTTGTTGGCTTACAAATCGCTGTCAAAAATTGGCAAATTCTAACGCGAAAATCTGGGTTGCTATTGTTGTTTTCGTTGCACTCGGCAAATCAGGGTTTTGTGCAGGACCGAATATCAATGAAACAGGGTTCTTGTTTGCACAAAAGTGTTGCTGTATTGCACAACTTTTTCACTCCAGTTTCTAGGGCAACTTTTAAACGAATCTTTCAGTTTATACTTTTATTATACATACTTTATATCAAAGAAAAAAAAAAACATAAAATAAAAAAACTTAAAACTAGTAAATTTTATTTATTTTACAGAAAAATTTTGAGGTAAGCATCTTCGAAATGAGAAATTAGACAGAAAATGAAAACAAACGTTTTTTTGGAAACATGTATATCCGATGTTTTTAGATAGATTTACTATCAAATACATATCTTAGCACAAAGAAGGCTTCAAACCCCAAAATTTGGTATTTGTTTCCTTTAGGGGTCAACTCCTAATAAATTAGCTAGAATTACGGGCTTTGGCCTGAGGATCACGAATCCGGAAGCGCTTTTTTAATATTTTGCTTCTCTGAAGAGAACCCGCCCCAATTTTGGTACCGGACCCGAGTCAATTTTCGGTTTTTTGACCATAACTTTCCACAGACACAAAAAATTAATTATTAGCAGTTGTTTGCTATTTGTTTAATAGAAAATAGTGAGCAGACTCGAAAGAGTAATTCTAACTAATAATTTTATATAATTCGCTGTTACTTATGTTAAAAAGTCAAATTTCTAAGTTTTAGCGAACTACTTTTTTATGCAACCTACTACTAATTTTGTATACCAAATAGAATGCATCTCGGCGCAAAATGATGCTCTTTTTCCAAAAAAACAACTCTGATGAACAGGTGTTAAACTCATTTTGGAATTTTGACGTCTATGCAGAAGAGTTTACACTTGTATTGGTACACTATGGTTGTTTGCCCTTATTGCAAAGAGGGAAAGAGGGTAGAAATAATAAGAGGAACCAACGCAATTCAGCGAAACGAAAAAGTACAAAAAACGTTCCTAATGCCTGATTTACATAAAACTTCAAAGGATCCACTTTCATACAAAGTTTGAAGAACGTAAAGCGCCGCAAAAAGTTAAACCATTTTTTTTTATAAGCTTTAAACGATACTAGGGATATTTCACCACATCGTTTTAACAGAGACCGCCACTAGGGATATTTCACCACATGAGATTTCTGTTAATTATTTTACTTCTCTCATCGCTTTTAATATTTTAACAGAAATTGAGAAAGAGCTAAAATTCTGTAAACACAGGTGATTTTTTAGCTTTTGATATGCCTTTGTTTATATATGCATATTACCCCTTTGCTATGTAAATAATGTAAATAAGTCCTCAGCGCCAAAAATGGTATTTCATTAGAAACAGAAGAAATCACAGAACTTGAGATCAAATGTGATTTGGAAGTGAAGAAGGTATACAATGGTGAAGAAGCTAAGTATTCCTCTTTTCAAGTGTGTGAAGTGTTTGAAGTGTTTTGAAAGTGAAAAAAATATATTTTAATTCGATATCTAATTAAATCGATATTTAAATTAAAAAATATGCCGCGAGTTCGTCATTGTTGTGCGCGTGGGTGTAAAAATAATTATATTAATTACACCCAATTTTTTTCATTTCCGAAGGACCCCGTCGAGGCTGGAAAGTGGAGGGCTGACTTGAAGATTCCGGCCGACGAGGAGATCCCTACAATAAGTGCTTTTGTGTGCAGTGCTCACTTCGAAAGAAGTGCTGTGGGAGCAAAGTTATTAAAGCATGGGGCCATGCCCACCCTAAAATTGGGTAAGTTGAGTAGTACCTACATATGTATGTGTGTATGTATTTTATTTTATATCATTTTATTTTATTTTATTTTTGTTTATTTAATTAATTTTTTTTATTGTTTATTTTGATGTATTTTATTTCCTTACATTTAATTTTGTTTAATTTTTTATTTTATTATATTTTTTTATTTTATTTTATTTTAATTTATTTTATTTTATTTTATTTTATTTTATATTTATATTTATTTTATTTTATTTCATTTTCTTTTATTTTGAGTTATTTTAATTTTATCAAAATGTATTTCGTGTTTCGGTTTCGGGGCTTTGGTAACGTGTTTCGGTTTCGGTTCTTCAACATGTACATATTTCGGTTTGGTAACATGTTTCGATTTCGGTTGCGTTTTCGTTTTCGTGCCTTAACATTTATTTACAACTAGCTCGTAAGTAGTCCCAAAAAGACAAATTTATTTCGGTTTCGGTTCGATATATGTATATTAGTGTCCGACCGAATATACGGTCAAGTTTCAAGTTTACAACTAGCTCCCAAGTAGTCCCGTTTCGGTTCGATATATGTATATTAGTGACCGACCGAATATTCGGTCAAGTTTCGGTATTCGGCTAGCATTTTTTATTCGGCTTGTGCTTCGGCGTTCAGACTGTAGTCAGCTGTTTTTTCTTAGTGCATCTCTAGAAAATGCAAAATATTTGTCGTGTTTAATCAAGGAATGACACCGATTAAAATAACGTTCCGGTTTCGGTTTTGTAACTTGTTTCGGTTTCAGTTCTGGTTTCGTTCTTCAACATTTATTTCGGTTTCAACATTTATTTAGAATATTGCGAAGAGTTTTAATTACATTTAGTTGCTTAAATTTTTTTTGCGGTTAGGGTTCGATGTATGTATGTATGTATATACACATGTATGCATGTATGATAACGTTACCGGCAAGCCTTCATAAGATTCATCAGGGCGTATACGTAACATTGTAGTTAACAGGCATTCACATTCACGTTTTATTTATACACCCTTATAAACTTACATATATACGTATACTCAAGAAAGTATTGGAGGTCCAGATGATCTCACTTTAGAAGAGTTTGAGAAATATTCAGACTTGGCATATTACCAAAAGAAATATGATGAGCCCGTCGACTTCGACAAGGACGTCGATTCTGATGAGGATATGGCTGAAGATAACGAGATCTCCTACAAAGGAAACAGGCGCGAGAAGTTTGCCAACGCTGCTCGTTATTATGTCAAGACCAACAAAAGCCAAGCCGATGAAATAAAAAAACTAAAATCAGAAATTGACCGTCTTAAAAGGCAATATCATGATTTGTATGGACGTGCCATAATAGCCGACAAAAGTGCTAGCGCAGATGCTATTGCTTTTGCCAAACTGATCGTGAGATGTGATCAATCCCGATACTCCGATCATGAAAAAGAGCTCACACAAAATTTAAATTATCTTTCGTCCAAAACCTATAGTTTTATGCGAGACGATCTCAAATTTTCTCTGCCAGATAAAACCACAATTTGGCACTGGCGCCCAATAAAGACCGTTTTACCTGGCCTAGATCCAAATGTCCTAATGTTCCATTGTATTCGACGAAATGAGCGTGAAAGCTGGTTTGAGTTACAAGAAATCCAGGGACATAATTGATGGCTTTGTGGACAGTGGTGGAGGCAAAAGAAAGCCCGAAATTGGAAACAAAGCCTGTTTTTTTATGGTGAAAGGAATTTGTTCAAACTGGAAGTACATTCTTTCATATTACATTGTGAAAGGTTGTGTTACTACACCGTCCCTAAAAGACATGGTCATGGAAACTACGTCCGCCCAGCTAACCTTGGCCTCAAAGTTAAATTAGAAATATCTGACTTGGGTAGCTCCAATGTTGGTTTATATAATATGCTAAATATATCGGAGAGTCATCCTTACGTCGAGATTAACGGCTCAAAAGTATTTTGCATCTATGACCCTTGCCACCTTATGAAGTCTATGCGCAATACATTCGTAGCACACAATCTTGAGACCCGTGATGGTACGACTAGTATAAAAGTTATTTAGGATATATATAAAATAGATCAGGAAAATCCCAATTTTAAAATGTGCCCAAAACTAATTAGTAATGTGTTAGAGGGAGGCAAAAACTCACACGGACACAGTTGTTGACATCAACTTTTTCTTATTCCTCGTGTGAAATGATTGAAGCGATGATCGTTTAGCTGACAGCAATGACAATCAAATGTTGTATCAAATGATTGTCATCTGTCTTGTAGGGTAGCGAAGATATTTTTCAAAATTACGAAAACGTTGATTTTATTTTTCCCGGTAAATTAAATCAAGATGCTCTGGAAAATTTTTTCTATCGAGTCCGTGCTAGTCAAGGCCTAAACATGCACCCCACTGCCCATGAATTGCAATATATTGTTGCACGTCTTTTATCTATGAACATCATGCGCCGAAGGTTTGAAAAGAAGAGCAACAATTGTGAAGACGATGACGATATAAACTTAGACTGGAATTTATCGCCAAACGATCACATCCTTGATATAGCCCAAACAGAAGTAGAAAAACCCGGCAACGACCCACACAACAGCCCAAGCATAGAACTCGCTCTAGAGAATGTCGATATTCCAGACGAGATTTTCCAGGAAGAAAATACCGCTCATGTCCAAGTACAGCGTTATTTTCTGGGATATGGAATTTACCAAAAAATGGTTCGAAAACTAAAATGTTTGAGATGCGCCAATGCGTATTCGAAGACGCAAGGAGAATTGGACGCATATTCCGAAGGCCTCATTAAGTCCAAAAACTACAAAGACGTCAGCGACTTACGGCTAGTCAATCCGGAAGACTTAATATTCGAAATTTGCAAAAAGCAAATGAATTGGTATTGTTCTCTTTTCCCGAAATGCGCACATCTACCGGGAGTTAGAGGTCATATAATATCAGTAATAACCGATAAAACTAATTGCATGTTTCCTGCTTGGTTTTCCCCCAACCTATGAGTGCCACGAGCATCGAGCTAAATTATTAGATTTTCTTGTTACCGTACTTCTTTTTAAAAATGCGAAGTGGATGGCGCATGAACAAATGCTAATTGCACAAGGGGTGAAGCGTCAGAAAAAACTAGAAAAATGTAAAAATTAATTTTATTTCTGTGATAAATTTGTTTAATTAAATTCTTTGCTTTTGTTTTTATTAAATTTGTTTTTATTTAATTCTTTGCTTTTGTTTAAATTTGTGTTTATTAAATTTGTTTTTATTAAATTTGTTTTTATTTAATTCTTTGCTTTTGTTTTTATACATTTTTTTTATTAAATTTGTTTTTATTTAATTTGTGTTTATTAAATTTGTTTTTAATTAAATTTGTATTTATTAAATTCTTAGATTTTATTAAACTCTTTGCAAGCTGGGGCCCAACGAAACGAGCGAGATATGTGTATTATTTCTTTTTTCTTTTCAGGTTTTTTCTTCTTTTTTCTTTCTTCCACAGGGACCTACAGTAGAGCCTAGTTTTGAGAATATTTCCATTAAGAATAATTTAATTGGAGATGTTTTTAAAACAGGTGAAAATAATCTGCTTACTTTGTGAAACAATCGACATATGTACACATATGTATGTGTATGTGAAAACTAGAATATTGAATATCAACTCCGTTCCGGTTGTTTTTCCAAAGGCAAGTGATTTGATTTAATCACCCTGCGGGTTAGGGGTTTAGAATATGCCCGAGGTAGGCATACCGGTCGTAAGAGGCGACTAATATGCACATAGGTAATTGACGTGCTAACTCGATGGTTGATCTACGGATATGATGCCTCTCACCTCTCATTACCCATCTTCTCCTTCCTCATGGATGGAGGGATGCCATGACCTAGAAGGTACCACTGGTCATACCAAATCGCTACCACGACAGTCGGGCAGTACCGCAAGGGAGCACCGCTGCGTACCGGGGTCATATCCGGCCAAGGACTGTCAACTTCGGCATCACTCCCCAAAACCTTCGGGGAGTGTTTTGTTGTTAACAACAACAACAACAACAATCATTGGATTAAATCGTGAGAGAAAATACTATTGCACCAAAAGGTATTTTCGAAAATCTTGTTTGGGTTGTTTTATTTTTTTTGTTTTAAAATAACTCATCTTAATTAATTTAGTAACTTAATATTTTCATTTTTATTTTTATGTTTCATATTTTCATTTCAGGTTGATTTTAATTTAATTTATTTTATCTTTTCATTTCAGGTTTTTTCATTTCATTTTTATTACCTTCATTTTTTAATCCTTTTTTATTTCAGGTTTTTTTTTTAATTTTATAATTTTTATTTTCATTTCAGGTTTTTTATTTTTTATTTTCTTAGCTTTAAAAAATTACCAATATGAATAAATAAATTAAACCCCTATAGGGGCATACATATATACCCAGGAATCTTATACGCTTTCTTATTTCAAAAATGTATATGTGAATATTAACACGCGTAAGTATGGTACGTGGGTGTGTGGGTCAAGGCCAGTCCATCTAAACCCTCTACACATATGTATATCAATTTGATCATATTGTCGATGCGCGATGTTAGTGAAATTCGCCAACATTGCTTTTATTTCTAATCGACTTGACTTCATAAAATTGCAGAAAATTGTCACAATTGTCTGGCTCGTGCTACATCTTCCTTGCTACCATTAATTTTGCAAAACCTTCTAAGTCGAATTTTACCTTATGTGTTTCATCATATGTATATTATTATTATTATACGTTCTTTGGTTCTAATATTACCCATCATCAAGCAATACAATAGCTAATTTTATATCTCGAAATGGAAAAAGTAATCACGAATTCAATAGAAACTTTAGTCGGCAGCGCTGGCACGAAATGTAAATAGATATGTGTGATTGTGTATACTTTTGTACATGTGACGGCCGAGCGGTCGCGCGCGCGCGCCGAATGTACGCAGGTGTGAGTGACGGAATTTAAGTCTGCGGCGCCACCGCGCAAGTCCAATATATGTATATTAGGGTGGTATACATTTTTGTTTTTGATTTTTCCATGATCCATGTAATAATTTTGTTGCACTAGCAAAACACATTATTCGTGCACAGATGAGTATCCTTGTCTTTTCCACCCACCTTTAGGAAGTATGCGTAACAATAAACTGAAATGGCTTGAACGTTTTATGAATACAAAATGTTGTCACGTAGTATACCCTAACGTGTATATGTGCGATTGTGTATGGATATGTGGTTTTGTTGTGAATAGGTACATATATTGGCAAATTGGATTAGGTCAGGGGCTTGTTTATGAATGAATTTTTTCGTATTTTATGTATGTACCTATGCAGATCGTTTATACTTTTGAAAAAAACAAATTTTGATATATTGTGCTAGGTCATGTCATGGTTTAGTTTATGTTGATATGATACACCTTTAGAATTGTGTATACCTAATCAGAGATTTCTATGTTCTTTGATTATACACATTCCTGTAGGTATATCTTATCAACATGAACTAAACCAATCTTCTCTGGCATAATTTGATAAGCAAGGGTGCCAAAGGGGACATCTTCATACATGCATGTGGCGCCATGATCTTACGCCGGCAAAAAACATACATACATAATCATAACTGCACTCTAACAGCTAAAAACCACCACCATATACTCATTTTTTACATCATATGTATTTTGCCCCTTTGTATATAATAATGATCTTGCGCCAATGATCAGCGCCAATCAATTTTACATAGGTACGTATGCAATAACTGCACTCTAAAGGGTCAAATACATAAAGCTTTGTTAACCTCGCCTGACATTTGCTACCTCAAAACTTTGCGTCCAACTTCAGAGGTATGCTACAATGAACGCCTTGACGCTTCTCTTTTATACATTTGAATTCGTTATTTATTTCTTTGCATTCAGAAAGTTTTGGTTAATTAATTAATTTAATAGATATAATAATGGTTAATTAATTAATTTAATTAAAGCAAAGTCATCAACATCTGATTGTCAAAGCAAGCAAAATTTGAGAGTTTGCCAAATTTCAACCTCGCTTCAACTTTGAGGTCTCCAATTTTCCATGCTTGGTTTAAATACGTATACTGAACATTTCTGTCAAAGTCAAAGTTTGAGGTAAAGCCAAAATAAAGTTTTATGTAACTGACCCATAACAGCTAAAAACCACCACCACATACTCATTTTTACTTCATTACGTATTTACCCCTTTGATCTTGAGGAGCGCCAACAGATTTTACATACGCATGCATTGTCTCAAGCCACAAACATGTTAACCACCCCACCCAATGTACAAAAAAGCAATTGATCTAGCGCCAAAAATCAACATTTGGTATTTACATAATCATATTTATTAAAAGCCTTCCTCTAATTTATATTACATAAATTCGCCTCCAAAAATCAGCATATGGATATTTATTTACATATACATATAATCATAGCTAAAAATCACCCCCATATAAAGTCATATTTTAACATTTGTTTTGCCACATGAACTGCTAAAATTTCTCTCAAATATATTTTCATCTGTAAAATTTTTTGATGTGGTGAAATGTCCCTAGTAGCGTTTTGTTAGGATCTTATTGCAACAGATTTTTTGCCAGTGCCAGCGATGTTCTTCAGCGCCATCTGTATATCAAATGCTTAAAGCAGCATTCAGAAGATCGCGGATGAGAGAAGGACCAAAACGAAGAGTATTGGACCAAGCTGAGCCTTTTTTTGTTATCAACACGCATTTTTTATCATTAATTACAGAATTTTGCCTTTCTGTAATCATACCCCAACAAACATTTTTAGCTAATCTCAATTTGAGATGCATTTGAGAAACAACCATCTTCTCAAACGTTCGTTTTCAATTTGAGGCGAAATAAGCGTTGATAGCGTTCTCAACCTAAAAGGCTAATTTTTAATATGGGATTTTCCCTAATTTTCAAATTGAGAACGGCAATATTTTCAAACGTTTCTCAAACTGAGCGGAGTGGATCGAAATGGAATCCACAAGCTCTCATTGAAATATTTATTCAGAGATACCAACCATGAAAAACAAATACCCAATTTAATAAAAAGCGAGTTTCCATTTATGCAGTTAAATTTTACATAATACTTTTTTAATTAATATAGTTCAACGAATAATCCTGTTATATAAACAAAATTTGAAAAAAAGTTGGGAATAGATGTTTTCTCAACCGTTTGAGTTTTTGGTGATCGATGTTTGTTGGGACGTTTTATTGCCTCCCGAGTAGGTTTTTTTGGTCCGTGTTCGATGACCCTACATCGAATGTTTTTCCTAGAACGCAAAACAGTGTGGAAGCTTGGCATTAAAGTCATAGTTGGAAAAAGTCGTGCTACGCTGTACAAACTGATATCTGACTTACAAAGGGAGCTTATTTATGCTGAAACACAAATACAAAAAGTAAGAAAGGGCGAAAAGATAAAAAAAAACAGATAATTCATGAAAAAAGCAAACAAATGTAAACTTTCATTTATGTGGTTTCAGTTACAGATTTTGCTATGTTTTAAATGAAAGTTGTTAAAAAATACATAAAATAAATTGATTTTATCCGTTTTAAATTTTGGGTCTATAATTTTTAACAGTTACTTTTATTTTAAAAGTTGGTCATAACAGTTATTTTTTAATTTTTATATGTCGAATCGGAGAATAAGAGTTATTTTTCAATTTTTTAATTTCGATCGCAAAATAAGAGTTATGTATTTTTATATCTTTTTATTTCGATCGCAAAAAAAAAGTTTCCAGCCGGTTCCATAGTAAATATAAGTATTTCAAAATTTAAATTGTTTTTGAAACGGCATTCAAAATTTCATTTTTACAATTAAGTTCTATGAAAAAATAAAAGTTTGAAATGCTGGTTTCCCAAAAATTTTAAAAAGTAAATACATCTGTTTACTTTGGAACCGGCGATATGTACAATTAAGCAAACAAGCAAACATACCTACAAGTGAAGCTAATAAAAGCGTGGTAAAAATAAACTTTTGCTTTAACCCTATATGTATGACTTACAAAAATGTTTTCCATGAAATCGGATGGGTTGTGAATTGAAGTACCTACATCTTTGTATAAAATAATGGGATTCTTATTACAATCCTTATATCTAATTATACCCAACAATGAAACAAAAACTTTTATTTTCCGATCGAAATAGAAAGTTTAAAAATAACTCTTATTTTCCGATCGAAATTTAAAAATTGAAAAATAACTTTTATTTTTAACTTTTACAAAAAAAATGCAAACAAAAAATCATTTCACTAATCGATGACGATAGTTATAAAAAATGTTTGTATGTACTCCTTATGGCAGTAGCACTACCCCTTCATAATGAATTTTTTGGTTAAAATTGCTAGATGTCGCCGAGGTAGGTAAGAATATGGTGCAATAACAACCAAAGTAGTAATTTTCAATGTTGTTAATCTTAAATTTTGTGTGTATCAGGGTAAAATTTGGATTTGATTAAAGAAGATTTATTGGAGATAATCTACGTGTATGTATCCATAGCATTACTTGAATAGATGAGGACTGAACAAACAAAACGCCATATTTCCATTTTTCACTTTTTTAGTGTTTTGATGCAATCTGGTGGTTCAGACAACATTACACATGATGTACTCAATAGAAACTACTAAAACGTCATATTTCCTATAAAAAAGATCCGTCAAAATCAAAATTTCGTACAAATCGGAAATATTTCATTCTCATTTGTTTGTGGGTGGAAATTTTTGCACCAAAACAACTGGGCGAGGCTTATATCGTGCGGTAGATGTTGATAGACCGAAAAAAAATTGAAAGGTCAATATTTTATTTTCCAGCAAAAGTTTATTTTTTTTTTTTGGTTTTTTCGGTGTATAAACATCTACGGCTCGATATAAGCCTCGCCCAGTTATTTTAACGCAAAAAACTTCATGGGATTCCATATAAAATTGCCTGTTTCAAACAAAAGGGCATATTTCCAAATTATAAAGTCAAAAAACTACAAATACACAAACAAAAAATTTAGAAAAAATTATGACCCCAGTTGGCTGGAGCTGTTTTATTTTAGTAACGCCTTATTAAAACTTTAAATTGTGGTCATTTGAATCTGTCAAAGTTTTTTTCGGTTTCTGAAAAATTTTTGAAAGTGGACTTAATGCAGAAATAATAGATGAACATGTTTCGATTACTATTTTTCCGAGGCATTGGGATGAAATATTTGTTAAAAACTTTAATGGGTCAAATACATAAAGCTTTGTTAACCTCGCCTGACATTTGTTACCTCAAAACTTTGCGTCCAACTTCAGAGGTATACTACAATGAACGCCTTGACGCTTCTCTTTTATACATTTGTCATTATTTATTTCTTTGCATTCAGAGTGTTTTGGTTAATTTCTTAATTTAATAGAGAGTAAATGAATTAATTATTATTTCTACCAACTTTTTATTCTTTAATTAAAGCCAAGTCATCAACATCTGATTGTCAAAGCAAGCAAAATTTGAGAGTTTGCTAAATTTTAACCTTGCTTCAACTTTGAGGTCTCTAATTTGCCATGCCCCTTAAGGGTCAGTTAGATACACAAAGCTTTATTTTGACTTTACCTCAAACTTTGGCTTTGACAGAAAAGTTCAGTATACGTATTTAAATGAAGCATGGCAAATTTTAGACCTCAAGTTAAAGCAAGGTTAAAATTTGGCAAACTCTCAAATTTTGCTTGTTTTGCTTGCTTTGACAATCAGATGTTGATGACTTTGCTTTAATTAAAAAAATAAAAAGTTGGAGGAAATAATAATTAATTAATTTTTTCTCTATTAAATTAATAAATTAACCAAAACACTCTGAATGCAAAGAAATAAATAACGAAAACAAATGTATAAAAGAGAAGCGTCAAGGCGTTCATTGTAGCATACCTCTGAAGTTGGACGCAAAGTTTTGAGGTAGCAAATGTCAGGCGAGGTTAACAAAGCTTTATGTATTCGACCCTTTAAGTCCTCGTAGCTCTCACCTAAGGCAAGGAACCTTAGCGTAGCGGACAACCTCTCGTGTGATGTAATTGCACCTCGCATTACTGTATTTTTTTTAACAATTGCAGGTGTTATTAATTCAAGAAGATAGTTAAAAGTTGGCTCATTCATACGCCATCAGTTTTTGTAACTTTTTTGTTTATGTTTATTTAATGATTAATGAATTTAATCAATGAATTTAAAAATAATACTGTGTATGTATGTATATTATAAATAATAATAAAAAAAAAAATTATGTATATGTAGGTATTTTAGGTAATAATAAAGGTACTATAATAAAGATACTGCACATGAGTATAGAAGAATAAAATAAAAATAAAATAAAATATATAAGTCTAACAAGGGAATGGCGCGCAACTCAATTGGTTCGCACCAACACAGCGCAACATCAAGCGCTCTCACTTAAACACCTGCAGATTTGTAACTGCCGACCTATGCTATGATGGATGTATGTATAGGTATATAAATACGCCGCATGAAAAACTTTAGCAACCTCCTGTGATTGAACCGTTTGAATGAAATATGCACCGAGGTATAGGCGGGGCGTCCACGATATTTAAGGGGCTAGCGACCCCACAACCCCCTAAAGATTTTATTGGTCCAATTTTCCATCACAAGCGATACTAGTATCAGGTATAATTCGAATTCCAAGTTTGTGTCGTCGTTTCAGCAGAATTTTTGATGCATATACTTTTCCGGAAGCCCCTTTTCTTGGTTGTTTTGACAAAATAAGTCGAATTTTGCTGGAAAATACAAAGATTAATTAAACTAAGAAAAAAAAATACATCCACCGAGAGAAATGCTTTGGATGTTTCATCATTTCCACTATTGATGGCGACGTATTTGATGCAACATTCATTTCGAATTGAAGCTTTACTAAAAACATTTTGATGCTACTTCAACAATTTCATTTTGATAAATGCTATACCAAACTATGGATTTGGAATCAATTTATAATTTTATACTTTGGCAATAGTGCATCAATAAAAATCTTTATTTGTTTGAAATGAAAAAAACGTCAAAAAAAAAATTATATTAAAAAAAAAACATTAAAAATATAAAAAATATCTGCGACGAAAAGCAAAAAAAAAATGTATTGTAGAAAAAGCGTTACAATAGAGACTATCGAAGAAGTACAGCCGGCCAAACGAGTGCGAAGTGACGATGGGAAAGAGGAAAGTAAGCATGTCTTAATGTCTCGTAAAAAGCTTATTTGTCTTTATTTGAGCTAGAAGCTAAGGACCTTATTATCTGGGTCATGCGTAGGGAAAATGATTTTGTCCCGCTATGAAGAGGGACATATCCTAAACGCGAGAGAGGGGAATGCCCTTGCCAATATCATAATAAGGGAAGAATTTGCAGCGAACCCAACAAAGTGTAAGTATTTTAAAAAAGAAAAAGTGCACTTCGAAAACAATTCACTGAAATTTACACTTTCCTTCTTTTTCACAGCATCGATACCGCTGGGTTTAATGGTCTGATTTTATAAAACGAAACGCGACGCGAAGAGTCACGTTCACCCAAGTGAAACCCAATTCGTAGTTTATAAATCACTTCGTGACTGTCAGTGACTGTAGGTGAATATGAGTACGTTTCTTACGTTTTTTGGTAACATATAAGAACGCGAACTGACGCGAACAGTCATTTTAGCTGTCAAACTAAACACTTGCTTTTGGGCCGCGTTTGCTGGAATCACTTTATTTATTTCTTATATTTTTTTAGCAATTTAAAAAAAAAATTAAAAAAAAAAAAACAGAAAACAATTTGAGGCATGGGTAGGTAGGTAGGTAGGTTCAAGTGGCTGCCGCAGAGGCACACTTAGGCCAGTTTTGAAGGCCCGTTGTGATACCACCAACACAAGGAAAGTCAGCCCCGGGACCCAGCCATATGGAAAATCCCTGAGTTGTTGGGATTTTCCACATAGCAGAATCCCGGGACTGACACTCCTAAACCGACACCGTTACTCCTCCTCGAACCACTTAGATGACTTTATGAAGCCCATCAAGTCCTTTATGTCCAGTTCCGCGATCTGGCTTAGACTATCTAGGAACGGAACTCCCAAAAAGCGCGTTCTCACGCCGCTTAAAGCCGGACAGTTGCAGATGAGGTGCTCCACCGTTTCCTCCTCCTCATCATCTTTGCAACTCCTGCAGCATCGTCGGTAGGGCACACTTAGCCTTTCTGCATGCCTACCAATGAGGCAGTGACCGGTTAATACCCCTATCAATATGCAGATTTCCCTCCTAGTTAGGGCATAAATGCGTCTAGACATTTAAAGATCCCATTTTGGCCAGGCTTGTTTCGATATCCGACACCCTGGGGATTGCAGCCATCTTTCGTTGGCTTGACGGAGTGTGTGCTCCTTCAGCATTAGTTTGCATGTGGCAAACGGCATACCTAAGCGCTCTTTATCCCGAAGAACCTGCTTGGTCGTGCCCTGCCTGGCAAGCTCGTCTGCCTTACAGTTTCCCTCAATGTCCCTATATCCCGGGACCCATATGAGGTTTACGCGGTTCTGTTGGGCCATCTCCTGAAGAGATCGACGACAGCTGAGCGTCAGTTCAGAGTTGAACGTGTATGAGCCAAGGGATTTGATTGCCGCCTGGCTATCGCTGAAAATAGTGAGATCTCCTCCGATAACACGTTTGCTTAACCAGGCCACGGCGTCCCGGATTGCCGAGACTTCCGCCTGGAAGACACTACAATGATCAGGTAGTCTGAAGGAGAGTTCAAGGTCCAAATCCCTTGAATAAACACCTCCTCCAACTCTGCCGTCCAACTTCGAGCCGTCGGTGTATATGGAAGTGCCACCATTTGTTTCGGGACACCGATCCGTCCTCTCCCAGTCTTCTCTGCTGGGAATGTTTATTTTGAAGCAGCTATCCCCGACTGTAGTGGTCGCACAACGATCTGTGCTTAGAGGGAGAAAGCTGTAAGATTCCAGAATACTGGAGTGTCCAATAGTACCCGCACCCCAACTGGAGGTTTCTCTTAGCCGCAGAGCTGATGCCGCCGCTGACCGAAACCCTTCCAGATCAAGTGGCAAAATGCCCAGAATGGCCTGGAGGGCTTCGTTGGGCGTTGTCCTTAGCGCACCGCTTATACAGATCATATTGGATCTATGGACTTTCCGCAACAGATTCAGGTATGTTGTCTTGCTCAGTGCCGGCCACCATACGACGACTCCATACAGCATGATTGGGCGAATGATGGCCGTGTAGATCCAACTGCATACTCTAGGGCTGAGCCCCCATTTTTTGCCAATGGCTCTTTTGCATGTGTAAAGAGCGATGCAAGCTTTCTTCTGGCGCTGAAGAACATTCTCCTTCCAATTCAGTTTCCTGTCCAGAACTATGCCCAGAAACTTGGCCTTATCCGACAAGCCCAGGCGCGTGCCATCTAGTTCTGGTAGGCTTAGTGGCGGTATTTTGTACCGGTTGGTGAAGAGGACAAGTTCCACTTTCCCCGGGTTGATACTAAGTCCGCAGCGAGAGGACCACGTCGAAACTTCTCGCAGTGCTACTTGCATCAGGTCACACAGAGTTTGTGGGAACTTGCCTCTGAATGCAATAGCTAAATCGTCTGCGTATGCCACTATCTTCCCGCCCCCCCAGCTTGTGTCACGTAGCAACGAGTTGACTGTGAGGTTCCATAAAAGCGGGGAAAGAACACCACCCTGGGGTGTTCCCCTTGTGACATAACGTGATAACTCAACCGTACCAAGTGAAGAAGCTATTTTCCTTCCCCTTAGGTTAGGTTAGGTTCAAGTGGCTGCCGCAGAGGCACACTTAGGCCAGTTTTGAAAGGCCCGTTGTGATACCACCAACACAAGGAAAGTCAGTCCCGGGACCCAGCCATATGGAAAATCCCTGAGTTGTTGGGATTTTCCACATAGCAGAATCCCGGGACTGACACTCCTAAACCGACACCGTTACTCCTCCTCGAACCACTTAGATGACTTTATGAAGCCCATCAAGTCCTTTATGTCCAGTTCCGCGATCTGGCTTAGGCTATCCAGGAACGGAACTCCCAAAAAGCGCGTTCTCGCGCCGCTTAAAGCCGGACAGTTGCAGATGAGGTGATCCACTGTTTCCTCCTCCTCATCATCTTTGCAACTCCTGCAGCATCGTCGGTAGGGCACACCTAGCCTTTCTGCATGCCTACCAATGAGGCAGTGACCGGTTAATACCCCTATCAATATGCAGATTTCCCTCCTAGTTAGGGCATAAATGCGTCTAGACCTTTTAAGATCCCATTTTGGCCAGGTTTGTTTCGATATGCGACACCCTGGGGATTGCAGCCATCCTTCGTTGGCTTGACGGAGTGTGTGCTCCTTCAGCATTAGTTTGCATGTGGCAAACGGCATACCTAAGCGCTCTTTATCCTGAAGAACCTGCTTGGTCGTGCCCTGCCTGGCAAGCTCGTCTACCTTACAGTTTCCCTCAATGTCCCTATGTCCCGGGACCCATATGAGGCTTACGCGGTTCTGTTGGGCCATCTCCTGAAGAGATCGACGACAGCTGAGCGTCAGTTCAGAGTTGAACATGTATGAGCCAAGGGATTTGATGGCCGCTTGGCTATCGCTGAAAATAGCGATATCTTCTCCGATAACACGTTTGCTTAACCAGGCCGCGGCGTCCAGGATTGCCGAGACTTCCGCCTGGAAGACGCTACAATGATCAGGTAGTCTGAAGGAGAGCTCAAGGTCCAAATCCCTTGAATAAACGCCTCCTCCAACTCTGCCGTCCAACTTCGAGCCGTCGGTGTATATGGAAGTGCCACCATTTGTTCCGGGACACCAATCCGTCCTCTCCCAGTCTTCTCTGCTGGGAATGTTTATTTTGAAACAGCTATCCCCGACTGTAGTAGTCGCACAACGATCTGTGCTTAGAGGGAGAAAGCTGTAAGATTCCAGAATACTGGAGTGTCCAATAGTACCCGCAGCCCAACTGGAGGTTTCTCTTAGGCGCAGAGCTGATGCCGCCGCTGACCGAAACCCTTCCAGATCAAGTGGCAAAATGCCCAGAATGACCTGGAGGGCTTCGTTGGGCGTTGTCCTTAGCGCACCGCTTATACAGATCATATTGGATCTATGGACTTTCCGCAACAGATTCAGGTATGTTGCCTTGCTCAGCGCAGGCCACCATACGACGACTCCATAAAGCATGATTGGGCGAATGATGGCCGTGTAGATCCAACTGCATACTCTAGGGCTGAGCCCCCATTTTTTGCCAATGGCTCTTTTGCAGGTGTAAAGAGCGATGCAAGCTTTCTTCTGGCGCTGAAGAACATTCTCCTTCCAATTCAATTTCCTGTCCAGAACTATGCCTAGAAACTTGGCCTTATCCGACAAGCCCAGGCGCGTGCCATCTAGTTCTGGTAGGCTTAGTGGCGGTATTTTGTACCGGTTGGTGAAGAGGACAAGTTCCACCTTCCCTGGGTTGATACTAAGTCCGCAGCGAGAGGACCACGTCGAAACTTCTCGCAGTGCTACTTGCATCAGGTCACACAGAGTTTGTGGGAACTTGCCTCTGAATGCAATAGCTAAATCGTCTGCGTATGCCACTATCTTCCCGCCCCCCCAGCTTGTGTCACGTAGCAACGAGTTGACTGTGAGGTTCCATAAAAGCGGGGAAAGAACACCACCCTGGGGTGTTCCCCTTGTGACATAGCGTGATAACTCAACCGTACCAAGTGAAGAAGCTATTTTCCTTCCCATTAAAAGTTGGTCAATTAAACCAGTTAGAGGTCTATCTACGCCCAGATTAGTTAGAGCGGAGTTGATAGCCTCCGGGCTTATATTGTTGAAAGCCCCCTCAATGTCTAGGAGGGCCACGAGACAGTAGTCCTTTTCACACAGCGATTTCTCAATGACAGACACTAGGCTGTGCAGAGCGGTTTCTGTTGATTTACCCTTGGTGTATGCATGCTGATAGCTAGAGATAAGGTTGCTATCAATAGTCGTTAAGAGGTAGTCGCTTAATATCCTCTCAAAGGTTTTTAGTACAAAGGACGAGAGACTGATCGGTCTGTAGTCTTTTGGCTCGTAGTGGGATGCCTTCCCCGCCTTAGGGATAAACACTACCGTGGCGCTTCTCCAGGAGCCCGGAATGTGGTTGAGAGCCAGGCAGGCTGTGAAGAGAAATACCAGCCATTTAGCTGATGTCTCCAACGTGTTTATAAGTTGCGCGGGGATAATCCCGTCCGGCCCGGCAGCCTTATACGGTTCAAAGCTCTTAACTGCCCACCTTACCCTTTCCACAGTGATGGGTATATTTACTGCCAGGTTTGTTGCAGATGCTAGTGGTGCGTCATGCAGATTCCCCGGAAAATGTGTATTCAAGAGCAGCTCAAGGGTTTCCTCTTCCGTGCTGGTCCAGGATCCGTCAGGTTTTCGCAAATAGCTGATGGCTGTTTGACTTTTCGAGAGAACTCGTCTAAGTCTCGCTGTATCGTCGACCTTTTCGACGCCAGTGCAGAAATTTCTCCACGAGGTCCTCTTCGCCTGTCTCAGAGCTTTTTTATAGGCCCTTAGTTTAGCTTTATATTCGTGCCAGTGAGGCTCAGAGCCGAGGGTCTTGGCCTTGTTAAATTGTTTCCGGCATGATTTGCGGAGCGAGTCCAAATCGTAGGACCACCAATGTGGCCTGTGTTTACCGCGTGGTTTTGGCACTGGACAAGCCTGTCCTAGAGCATTTGAGAGCGCCGATGTAAATGTAGTAACAAGATCCTCCAGCTCCTCTACTGATGAGGGGGCCTGTGAGGGCAGTACTGGCAGGTCTCTGTCTAATATTTCATTGTGTAACTGCCAATTAGTGTTACGTGGATTGCGCTTCATAATAGGTTGTTCTACAATAAAGTCTAGAACCATTTCTATGTAACGGTGGTCGGAGAATGAATGTTCTTCCAGAACCCGCCATTTTCTGACCCACTCATAAGCGCCTTCACTACAGATAGTGAGGTCTATGACCTCCCTGCGGGTCTTAGTGATAAAAGTAGGCTCATTACCCACGTTGCAAATTACCAGGTTAGTTGTTAAGAGGTAATCAAACAGAGACTCGCCCCTGGCATTGATATCGGAGCTCCCCCATTGGACATGGTGAGCATTAGCGTCCGCTCCAATAATAAGATTACCTGTGCAGAAATTTGACACCAGGTCTTTCACCTCCGTTTGTGGTAGGGGTTCTTCGGCGTCGTAGGGCATATAGAGCGACGCCACCGTCAGGCGGGTGCTGTCGACCGTTAGACTGATAGCGGTAATATCACCATTGGTGTAGTTAGGTAGGAGAAAGGAGTTCAACTCAGACTTGACCAAAATACACGTTCTGACTTTGCTCTCCTCGCTGGCTCGAATGAGCTTGAAGCCCTTAGTCCCCAATCCGCAGATTCTCGAGCTATTGACCCAGGGTTCTTGGATGAGGACCACATCCACGTCGCCTTTAGAAAGACGACTACTTAAAGCAGCCGAAGCCACTTTAGATTTGTGCAAATTAATCTGAAGCACCACCAACATGAGAGCGCACAGACTTCCCTGCCGTCCCCATATCGTCGAGGTTTGCTCCATCCCGGAGGTTGCCTATCAACGACGAGTTGTTCCGATTAACTGCCCGATGTGGCGTTGCAGGAGTCCTGCTGCCTGTAGCGTTAGATGTTAGTCGCTCAGCGTTGGCTGCTACCACCGTGACGTCGAGGACTTCCTCGTCCTGTAGGCTGTCCTCCATCTCCGAGTTGTTCACAGCACTATCGCCAAGGGACGTGGCGGATAACATGCTTTCCGCATCGGAATCCTCCGCTTCCTCTTCTGGTAATAAGTTTTCCGGTTCCCCCGGAGCAGCCGAGAAGGCAGCGCGCTGAGCATCACCACGATATACGTGGATAACGATCTGGCCTACGCTGTAGTGTACTAGGCCATTGCACCTTTTGAGGGGCTCGATTGACTCTTTATTCATGGTGAACACCACCTGTCTGTCGGGCCCTACCGCCTCCCCGACCAGATTGACACTCCAGTCATGCGTTGGGAGGGACGGATTCATTAGCCGTAGCATCCCGAGTATTCTCTCGGGTTCGTCAGGGATGGCCGGAATCCACGCCCTTGCCCTTGGACGAGCTGGAATGTCCTTCCAGTCGACGACCTCTATCTTTGCGCCCTGGTAGACTTCACCCAGTTTAGCAGCTGCTGCCTTGTACAGTGCTACGGTTTTTGCATCCTCGCATGCGAGTAATTTAATTTGACCCTGGTGCCAACCCGCATCCGTTACTCGTGCCGAACTACCCGGAAACTCCGGAGCAACGTTGAGAAGAATGTTGCCGAGTTCATTTCGCACGTAACGCCACCGGTCCTTGGGGATGGCCAGACGGTCATTGCCTCGGTCAAGGACGCCTATAAGGATCCTGTCCTTGGTTACCTCAGCAAAGCTTAGTTTGCCCGCTCCAGAGGTATTCTGATGCCGCTTGGGAGGGGGAATGAACTCCAGATCCGATCTCTGGCGCTTGAAAGGGTTAACTTTTAACCTCTTTGGCATGTAAGAATTTTGGAAATCCGGTATCACAGCTTTCGCTAGCTCTACAGATTTACTGGAATTCGGCGACAGTGATTCCTGCGGTACCCCTTCATACCTCTTCAGGATCTTTGCAGCCAATCTTTTCTCGTGGTATGTGAAGCGGCGGGGAGATGTCTCCCTGGAGTGCGGACCCGTAGTTGCCATCGCGGTCGCTCTCCTTGCCGACATCTCAGTTGCAGCTTCCTTCTCCTTCGAAACTCCGAGGCCAGGTCGTGAGACCGCTGCCACAGACGTAAAGATACTGGTTTTCATATCAGCGGTTGATGGGAGTTTAGCATCCGCCGTTGTCCGCTTAGCTGCGTTGGCAACCGCACTGGTGCTAGCTCCCATCAAGTCAATCTTATTCGATAGAGGGTTGGTTGACCGACTCGTAGTTGCCATCGCTGTCGATCCCCCCCTTGATTGTGGAACCGAGGTTGTCCTCCGGCGTTGTTGTTGCTTCCTCGCCTGCTCCTCCATAGCTCTCCTTTGCTGAGGAGTGAAATTTGGCGTTGTTTGTTTTTTAGATTTTTCGTTTTTATTCAGGTTATTCGAGTTCATCTTGTTCGTACGACCCATCGCCGGACAAGGCCAGCTTAGGGTCAAGGGAAGAGTAGGGGAAAATGTGTCGTCCGCCGCGGCAGAGCCCCGTACCGCGGTAAGGCCATGCTTACTCTCTGAGGCGACCCGGTGTCAGAGAGGCTCCGTTCAAATACAGCCACGATTTGCCTCCCGGCTGCAAACGTCCAATGGGCACGGTTTCGCATAACACCCTGGATTGGGAGGGGGAAGATCTTTGTCGTCGCGCCAGAGAGGCTAGGCTGCTCTCGTGATGAAGTGCCGTACGGAGCTATGATCACAAGGGCAGCGTAGCCCTGTGGCTATCGACTTAAGCCCTCGTACCGCGGCAAGGTATCCACCCTTCACGAGGGGGGTAATTTGATGATAATTTTTAGAAAAAAACTTCGTTTTCGAGAAAAATCCAAAAAACTTAAAATTTGGATTTTTGACAACTTTTTTTTAGAACATATTGGATCGATTGGGACTTTTTAAGTTATTTTTCGATATTTGTTTCCTTTAGGGGTCAACTGCTAACAAATTAGTTAAAATGGTGGGAGATAGCTCAAAAAACGGGATTTGGCCTCAGGATCACGAATCCGGAAGCGCTTTTTTAATATTTTGCTTCTCTGGAGATATTTGCAATCAAAGTTGCCAGTTTTCATGTGGTTGTTGTAATTTTATTAGGCAACCACCCGGACTTAAGATGGCATAGCTCAGGTTTATTTTTATAAGCGCGGCCGAAGGCCGACAACTCAGAAAGGTGTTTCGCACATAAATACCATGGATTCCGCCCCAATTTTGGTATCGGACTCGGCTCAATTTTCGATTCATGATCCTGACGCCAAAACCCGTCTTTTGAGTTATTTCCCATAATTTGTTAGCAGCTGACCCCTTAAGGAAACAAATACCAATTTTTCTGACGCGGAACCTAAGCTCTCTACAAAAATTTGAAGTCCAATGCGGAGATTTATTTAACCGCGGTCCTACACCATCTATTACATAACACCCTTATATTACATACAACAATTTGCAAACTTCTATGCAAATATAAACATACATATTTCACATAAAAATATGTCTCCTGACATGTTTCAACGCGGTTTGGCACTCGGTAGCTGCTGAGATGCTGAAGTTTCCCAACTTCAACCAAAAGCGAAGAATGAACAGTCACAAATACAAAACAAAACACTCAAACACAAACAAATCCTCACTATAACACTCTTTTCACAAAATTTTATAATTTCTTCCTTTTTTATCATAATTTCAACAATAAAAATAAGGCAAGAGCACTAAAACATTTTATTTTACTTTGTGGCTGGTTTACATTTTTGTTTGTGTTAGCTAGCAGAATTGCCAACTACCGCGAACGCAGACCTGTCAAACGCAGTGACTGCGTCGTGATAACGTAACTGGATGAACGCGAAAACTTACGTGCTTATAAATTACGAACTTGAGGGTGATGGTGAAAGTGAGTGACCGCGTCGCGTCTAGTCACCGTGATTTAGAAAATCAGGACATAAGTACCTTTCACAAACTATTAAGCGGTAAACAGATACAGCGTTATTCCGTCGCGTGACACTTATTTGGCAAAACCGCGCAAGACCGAAAAAGTCTCCCACAATGAACTAGAGCTGCAAAACTATCGATAGTGGCGCCATTCGATATTTTCGATAGTTGCAAAAATACTATCGATAGTTAGAAACTATCGTAATTTAAGTTTGGAGGAACTTCAACTCCGATCATATCCATACATAATTTACATGTACATGTGCCAAAAAAGTAAAAAATTACAAATATTGCAATTTGAGCGTTAATTTCTAAATAAGTACGATCACAGCGTCACTTAATATTATACGCATCACAAATTTTCATTGCACTGGCACTATCGAAACTATCGACTATCGCAAAAAAAAATCTATACATCGCCAAAAAAAAACTATCGATACTATCGAAAATACCATCGATAGTTTTGCAGCTCTACAATGAACGCGAAAATATACAAGGAAAAATCCGCTGATTATGTCGTCGCACGTAAAAAGATAAAACTTGGCAAAGTCTCTGAGCTAACGCGCGTTGAAAAGCGTTATAAGACAGGTTGCATTGAACTACATATGTATGTAATTTTATCTCAGCTCAAGGTTAAGGTAATTTTTTTTAACCCTATAATCATATTTTGACATACGTAAAAGATAATCATGCGTAAAATTGACGCACGAGTTAGAATTGGGTATATTATAATACTTACTCATTAAATTGGAGCAAAATGTTATGGAATATATTCTAACATACATATAAAAGTCAAATAACAACAATTGAAATATTTTATAATTCATTTCTTGCGAAAAAAACAAAAACAAATTCAACTTCCTCAATTTTTTACAAAACTTAGGAACCACATTTCTTAAGTGAAAAATAACTAATTTTCTGCCTTTGCATGGGCCAAATTAATTTAAAGAATAAATAAAGAAGATATATTTTAAAGTTTAAGAATGAATACTTTAGAAAAATCCGTCAGATACAGTTTAGACACATGTCGACATTATGCTCACAGCAAATGACTTTTTTGCATATATTGCACGAATCACTTGCCTTTCGTCTTATGTTTGAGGGACAGTAGCAGCAGTATTTCCGCTTTTTGGGTGCTGGCTGTTCGTCCTCATCATTTTCGAGGGGATTCGCAATTTCCATTATTCCAATTATCCATAAAGCTAAAAATCTTAAAAGTTACATAAAAGATAATCATGCGTCATTTTGACCCACCTAGCCGTTATATTTCGAAACTGGCAACACTTACATCCGAAACGCGTGTGTCATTCGAAAGTTCTACTTCACGACTGAGATAACTAAAACGGAGAGCAACACACTTTCGCTATTTACGGAGAAAATACAGTTTTTCGTAAGCACATGCGTCAATTTGACGCAGATTATCTTTCTAGGGTTAACTAAACTTTAATTTTCAGCAATTTCGATTCAATAACATTTATATATTCAGGAAACGTTTTACATAGGTACCGGCCCATACAGAATGGTCATCGCGGCAGACAATTTTGGCGAAGGGGAAATTATGGAATCAATTTACGATGTTCAGCCGAGATTTACGGGTATGTTTATGGCGCCAGCTAAGACCTGCTGAAGAAGTACTTTGCTGTGCTCAAAATCAATTGAAGCTGCCAGAAATCACTCCAGGTATAGTAGTAGGTACATATTTCCACTTTAAATAATTTACACAAAATAACAATTTCTAATGTTTTTTTTTAAGGTTCTGAAAATATGGATGATTTGATTCAGTTCTTAAAAACTCACTTGGAGCCATGGCCAATAGTAGCAGAAAATTGGAGGTTAACTGGCCCTACGAGGCCTCATCAACTATACAATGCCAATAAGTTCGAAAAGATATCCGATTATCTAACCGAATATCCTGTATTAAAACAGCTACTTGGCTACAAATTGGTAAGCATCTTTTAGGGAAATTTTTCGAAATCGTATAAACCATTGTAGGATAATTTCGAGTTAATTTTGAGACCATTTTCACTTTATTTTGTGGTAACATTTCGTGACCAGTTTAGGATCATTAAGGCCTATAAAGCTAGAGCATTCATTTGAAGAGAGCTTTCATTTTCACTTCGTCGCAGTTTTTCTGCCGTCACAATTTTTCTGCTATGGAAGCGATAGAGATGCTCGCAAAGTGCTGGCTTACGGGTGAAGCCACCTTTACAATGACGACAACGATAGGTGCGATTGAATGGTAAACGTAAAAAACGATGATAAACAAACGAGGTTTAGTACCAAATACTGATTTTGGTTCAATAATTCAACATTTTGCATACATAACAGATTTTAATATGTTTCCTTCCTTGGAAGAACCCGCGCCTCATTTCTTAGAAGACCATGTTTTTACGTATCGTGGGCACTCATGAATGGCAAAACCTACCGGAAAAAACATGCGTTGTTATTGATGTAACAAGAGACACGCATTCTGTAAAAGCAATCTTTGGATTTATAGAAGCGATTTTGACAAATGATCAAAATGACTGTTTCTTGTTTGTGAAGTTGCAAATATGAATATATTCAATGAAATGTATCATGCATACGAATGAAAAACTGCAAGAATGAGTGATGAAAGTTGTACGGAACTGTAAGTCATGCATTATAATAATATTTAATACCATGTACCTACACACTAGCGTGTTTTAGAGCGCATTCTTGTTTTCGAGGCAAAACATGCTGAAAACCGATGTTTTCGCCATATAAAACTGTCACTGAGAACATGTTGAAAACTACATGTTTTACTCGAAAACACCTCACAACCAGTGTCGGCTCCAAAATTTATCTATAAATGATTTCGGCAAAAAAATTATAATTTTGGCCGGAAAAACTGCTAAAAACTTTTAATCAACTTTTCACACGTTTTATTCGCTTTTTTTATTAAAATATACATATAAATGAGCAACATCGTCATAACTCGAAAAAACCAAATTTTGAGTTAGCATCACTAACATATCGGAAATAATGTGTCTGATCAACTGGCAAAGTTTTATATCCGAGGTTTCAACATTTCACGCAGCATCGCGATAAAATTGATTACTAATCCCATATAAATATACAGCAATTCAAAAACTAAAAATGTGTTTTCTGTAATATAACATTTTTTGTGTATGAAGATGTTCTAGCAAATGAGCGATATAATAAAAATATTGTAAAATACAGTCCTTATCATAATTATAGGACACCTCGTTCTAACATGCTCTAAGCCCTTATGTAATTTTATTTAAAAAAAAAAACAAGCGAAAATGCCATTTTGTAGCCCGTTCAAATCTAGTCTAACAAAGTGTGAGTTTTAAGTATCTCAAAATTCTCCTTTAATTGTTAGAATTTTATTTGGCTATGCTGCGCACTTTTCGCCATATATCCCAAAATCAACATTTTTAGTTCTATGGAAAAAAATGTCTGATGCCTCAAAAACAATTTTTTTTAAACAAATTTTGTACTTTTACCAAACAGTCTTTTAACTTTAAAAAATCAGAGTAAACGCTTAGAGCGGAGACGTTTATTGTTTTCAATTTAGAATTCTATTAGCAAAAAATTAAAAATAAATTAAAATTACTTAAGGGCTTAGAACATGTCAGAACGAGGTGTCCTATAATTATGATAAGGACTATATTAAGTTGTTTGTACTCACATGTTTTATTCATTTTTTTTTTTGTCATTAAAACAAATAGAATAAATATTTTATATCTAATATAAAGGAGCGTTTTCTCAACTAGCCTTAAATATTAGGTAAAGTTCACTCTAAACAAAAATTTTGTATGAAAAAATTAAGATAAATTTTAAAGTTTACTTGAGAAAACGGCTCCAATTTCACAACAATAAGGAAGTTTCGTATACAGATTCTTGCATCCGAATATACAGAGCTATATTTACCTAATATTTTGCGTACCAAAATTCGTACCAAAGAGAAAAAAACGTACCAAAATAATTTGCTAGTCAAACAATAGGGGGCTTCATCGAACCTTATAAGTTTACGAAATGCGTAAATTTATACATTTATCAGCTAAATTTATGTGTACTTGATATCAAACAAAAAAATTTTTCTTCGAAATTGTCATTAAAAAAGTAAATTTCGACCCGTTTTCAGCATATTCTTTTATTTTTGTCCAGTGTGCATTGAATGCATTAAAAAAAATAATGTCGAACGGCGTCATTGTATTGGATAAATTTACGAACTATTTTACACACCAAAATCGACGCGGATGTTTATCAAATTTTTGCAAACTTCGTCCTATACAAATTTAGACAGTTCATTTACACACTTGATAAATTTATGTATACGTTTACACGCTTTATAAGGTGTTTATAAAGGTTGATGAATCCCCGTAATATAACATTTATTAAAACAATTTTAAGCAGTTCATCTGCTGCTATGATTTAATACAGAAACGGATTTTAATATGTGTACATATTGTGGCGAATGTTCTCAAGAATCGCTCATCTCCCAACTCTAGCGTATTCCCATCACCAGCGTCACTACCACAACTACAGCTGTTTAGATACATACATGCCGTGAGAGCGACAGAGGGAGAGGCAGCTCGCGTGTTTGCGAATGTGGCACAAAGAGGAGATGACGATAGATAAACGCTTCGAGAACACTGTTGCACGAATAAACCAGAAAGGTGTAGACATTTCTAGGTTGTGAAGCTGCTGTTGGCTAGGGTATATAAACCGCGCAAAGACAACGCAATCAGTCAGTTTATTTTGAAGTGTTGTACAGTGAAGTACTGAACAGTGAACTAACCGCTATATTGTACTACGGTTTTTAGTACTGAATAAAGCGAATTATTTATTAAGCAGAATCGGAGTCTTTTATTTAACGTACAGTGATCGAACTCAGGGAAAATAATCGAGGATTCATCGAATTCGTCACAATATCGTTACACTAATATAGAAAGGCCCTTACTCATTTTTTACTCACATTTTTTTGTCTCACTAGAGCTGCAAAACTATCGATGGTATTTTCGATAGTATCGATAGTTTTTTTTTTGGCGATGTATCGATTTTTTTTTGCGATAGTCGATAGTTTCGATAATGTCAGCGCAATGAAAATTTGTGATGCGTATAATATTAAGTGACGCTGTGATCGTACTTATTTAGAAATTAACGCTCAAATTGCAATATTTGTAATTTTTTACTTTTTTTGGCACATGTACATGTAAATTATGTATGGATATGATCGAGGTTGAAGTTCCTCCAAACTTAAATTACGATAGTATACGATAGTTTCGAACTATCGATAGTATTTTTGCAAGTATCGAAAATATCGAATGGCGCCACTATCGATAGTTTTGCAGCTCTATGTCTCACCGCTTCGTTTTTTACCGCTTATTTCGCTAGTTCTCAGTAGCTGAGTTTGTTGACGTTCTCTATGCAACAAACCACTCCAGTTTGTGTTTGACTGTCAGAGTGTAAAATTATACGCATTTTGATCTGAAAAGCTCATTGCGCCCCAACTCGTAATTTTTTTAAAGTAAGTATTTTTAAAATTTCTGCATTATAATTAGCTACTGATTGTCCAAAAAGAACATATAATTATTCATTATTTTATAATTAGTCGGAAATAACCCGATTTTTTGGTCTGGCCTGAGCGGCACATTGCGCCTAAACTTGTTATTCATACTGTTTATCACATCCAAGCATGGTGTGTGAACAGTGCTATGCACCAGACTATGAAGATACTGTGACGAATTCGATGATTCCTTGATTATTTTCTCTGAGTTCGATCACTGTACGTTAAATAAAACACTCCGATTCTGCTTAATAAGTAGTACGCTTTATTCAGTACTAAAAACCGTAGTACAATATCGCGTGTTAATTCACTGTTCAGTACTTCACTGTACAACACTTCAAAATAAACTGATTGATTTGCGTTGTCTTTGCGCGGTTTATATACCCTAGCAGACAGCAGCTTCACAACCTAGAAATGTCTACACATTTCTGGTTTATTCGCGCAACCGTGTTCTCGAAACGTTTATCTATCGTCATCTCCTCTTTGTGCCACATTCGCAAACCTGCCTCTCCCTCTCTCGCTCTCACAGCTGTAGTTGTGGTAGTGACGCTAGTGATGGAAATACTCTAGAGTTGGGAGAGCAGCGATTCTTGAGAACATTCGCTACACTGCCCTCCACCTAAGTCTGATCGTCCCGATCAGACACATTTCCCGATCCAAACGTTGCTAGCCTCTCCAGGTGAACCACCTTCATTTTGTTTCGTGGTCTTCCAACAGTTTTTATGCGGTAGACAACATCATTTATCCGCTTTATTACTCTGTACGGTCCTTCCCAGTTGCACTGAACTTTGGGAGACACACTTTTCCTCCGTTGTGGCCTGTTTAGGAATACTAAATCTCCTTCCAGAAACCCTTCCGTTTCCATTGCTTTGTCGTACCTGGTTTTTATTTTTTTGCTTATAGTTCTGGGGAGTGGACCAGCTTCTTCCAAGGTAATCCTCTCAACCGGTGAATCTGAGTTGCACTGCCTCCTCCGACCATGACTCGTGGACCTCAGCACCTTTGCTCTGATGCACTCATCGCATTTGGCAATCCACTCCTTTACCGACTGACCGTAACCAACCCAATAAAATGTCTGCTTAATGCTCTCCAAGGTCTTCTCGACTCCTAGATGACCTCCACTTGGATCGTTATGCATTTCCCTAAGAACATCAGTCACCCGCTTCCTTGGAACAACTATAAGCTTCCGAGCGCATTGACCATCATCACTCTCCTATATTCGATGCAAACAACTGGATACCATTCGTAAACTGTTCCATTGTGCCCAATATGACTTGGCAACTGGACTCGCCGCTGATATTTATTTTCTTGCTGGTCGTTTGTTTCGCTCAAGCCCTCGGATCACGCATGCCAGATCTGAATCTTCCTGTTGACTTCTCCGAATATTCTCAAGCAGGCATTTGTCTATCAAAGCCATCGGTTGAGGAGGTACCTTTGCCTTTCGAGTGTCCCTGTGCTTCACCTCTAATGAAACTCCTTTGGTGCAATACCCAATGTTGTGTTCAAAGATCAGAGGTACTTCTTGGCCATTGTATGTCATAACTTTATTTCTCAGGTTCAAGTGAATGTCTCTCACAGCCAAGAAGTCGACGCCAATGATGACTTCGTCCACAATATCTGCCACTAAGAAGTTGTGGTATGTAGTCACATTCCCAATCACAACTTTGCACCGCACTTCTCCATGGACCAGCTTACTTTCACCAGATACGGTCCGCAACTTTGCATCCTGCAATGGTCTTACTATCTTATGAACCAAGTCGCTTCTAATGATGGAATGAGATGCGCCAGTATCCACAGTGAGTAACCGCTCTTTTCCGTCCAAGAAACCTCTAACAGTAACATTAGTTGATTTCCCTCCGAACTGCGAGACAGAAACTACGGGGCATTCATCTTGCTCATCTTCTCCTGGGTTACCCTTACGTCCACCAGCATTGCCGAAGTCTCTGGAGCCGATGTTGCAATAACGCGCAATATGGCCAGACTTTCCACACTTGAAACATTTAATGCCACTATCGCTTTTCTTTTGTGCTCCATTCAAGGCTTCCAGAACTTTGTTGATTTTTTCGACCAAGTCTGATGTCTCCTTTTCCACATGGTGAACCTTGTTATCTGGTTTACATAAAAGCGAGGCTGTCTCTTGTAATAAAGCGTGTGATACCGTCTCTGCGAATGTCCTTTTGGGGTTTGCATATGCGGCTCGCTTCGTGTCTACATCCATTATTCCATTTATGAATCTTTACCCTCTCGATGTATTCCACGGGTGCATCTGCGTTCGCCAAATGAGCTAACCTCGCAATGTCCCATGCAAAATCCTGTAATGTCTCATTAGCCTTCTGGAAGCGATTCTGTAGCTCCATTTGAAATATCTGCCTCCTATGCTCGCTACCGTAACGCCTCTCAACTGCACCCATCAATGCCTCATAGCTGTTCCTTTCACCTTCTGGAATAATTTGAAGGATTTCCGCTGCCGGTCCTTTCAATGCTAAAAAGAGCGCAGCGACTTTATCCTCAGCGCTCCAGCTATTCACCGATGCAGTCTTCTCAAATTGTAGCTTGAACACCTGGCTTAGAACCGTCAAATGATGGGGTTTTTACCTTGGGTACGCTTGTGGAAACACTTGGACGATTCAGCTGCAACTCCTGGATACGACTTCTCAACGCATTAACTTCAGCGTCAATTTTATCTTGAAGTTCTGCAATCTTTGCATCTTGAGCCTCCAGATGAGATGACATATAAGCCTTGTGTTCTTCCAGTTGAGTGGAGATCTGCGATGATACCTGTGCCGAAATTTGCGACGACATTCGTGTCTCCTGCTCTTCCAGCCTTGATGATATATAAGCCTTGTGTTCTTCCAACTGAGATGCCATGTGTGTCTCCTGTTGCTCCAACTGAGATGCCATGCAAGTTTTCTGTTCTTCAAACTTTGATGTTATATTCGTCGACATCTGAGCCAATACAGCCAACAGCGAGTCTGTGTCCACATTTGCCACTGAATCCGGAGTATCCTTTTGCTCTTCTATTTTCGTCGCTCCCGCTTCCGAAAGCTGAAAAACATAATCGTCAACGTTGATTCCTTCCGCTTCCATAGCCTCGCGTAGACGTGATTGTAGCTCTGGCTTATTGCCCGTTGTTACCATTCCACGTTTCTACAACTCGTTTTTGAGTTGTTGGATCTTCAAGTCATTAAACTTTGCCATATCCTTGCAATGTCCGTGTTATCCTTTTCAATGTCCTTGTTATCCTTTTCAATGTCCTTGTATTTATTTAACAATACCGCTTCTGACACCAATTGTGACGAATTCGATGATTCCTTGATTATTTTCCCTGAGTTCGATCACTGTACGTTAAATAAAACACTCCGATTCTGCTTAATAAGTAGTACGCTTTATTCAGTACTAAAAACCGTAGTACAATATCGCGGGTTAATTCACTGTTCAGTACTTCACTGTACAACACTTCAAAATAAACTGATTGATTTGCGTTGTCTTTGCGCGGTTTATATACCCTAGCAGACAGCAGCTTCACAACCTAGAAATGTCTACACATTTCTGGTTTATTCGCGCAACCGTGTTCTCGAAACGTTTATCTATCGTCATCTCGTCTTTGTGCCACATTCGCAAACCTGCCTCTCCCTCTCTCGCTGTCACAGCTGTAGTTGTGGTAGTGACGCTAGTGATGGAAATACTCTAGAGTTGGGAGATGAGCGATTCTTGAGGACATTCGCCACAATACTCTCTCTGAATAGGCCTATATTCAGCACCAAAAAAAATTATTTCACTATTATATTTTCGTTTTACTTTTACTTTTATAGTTTTTTTTAAATATTAAACTTTTCAACTAAGGAATTTTTAAAGCTTTTTTTCGATTATTTTTTAACTATTTTACGTTTTATGTTTTACCTATAAATTTTTAACCCTTTTTTATGACTTTTGTTATAACTAATAAATTTTTGTTAAATAAATGGAATCCTATGAAAATTTTTATATTTTTTTCTTATTTAGATCTCTAAATATCATGTCTTAATTTCTCAGATGTATAAACAATAAAATTATATGTTTATTAAGTGTTTAAAAAGTGTGCCTGTTAGGCACATTGCGCCCGAAGTTGAGAGCTTTTATATTGCGCCCGACGGAAGGTTAATAACTTCTGAACGAAGCTTTACTAAAATCTTAGTACTATGTTATATCGTAGTTAAATATTACAGGCATTGATATTTGTGTTTTCGAACAAGACATCGTTGCTATAAAAAAAAAAAACTAATGGCGGCGATATACCAACAGGTTATCATAACCTCTAACGAGATTTTTAGCCGAGCTTCTCTTTCCAACTTGTGGTGTGTTGCTTTTTGAGTTTTTCCTACAAGTTGGCGGGACCTACAGTTTTTTGCCGACTCCGAACGGCACTTGCAAAGCAAATCAATTTTTTGCTGAGAAGCTTCTCATGGCAGAAATACACTCGGAGAGTTTGCCAAACTACTGCCAAGGGGCGACCCCGTTTAGAAAAATTCTTTTTCTAAATAATTTTTGATGTTACTTTTGCCGGGCATCGAACCGCCACGACTTGGTGTAGAAGGCCGAACACTTAACCGCTACACCACGGCGGCCGCCTATCGTTGCTATGGTTTACTTTAAATTCAGTTTTTTTCGAGCTAAGACAATATGAGTTAGGGCCTTTCTATATTTGGGTAACGATATGGAGATTCAAAAGTAAAAAAATTTGCCAACCCTTAGGGCTGGCTATTTTTTCGCCCTTTCCCAAAGTGGTACCACTTCACTTCTACTGTCAGTAAAGAAGGAGAGTGAAAGAGACACAACATCTTGACCTAAGTCTGATCGTCCCGGTCAGACACATTTCCCGATCCAAACGTTGCTAGCCTCTCCAGGTGAACCACCTTCATTTTGTTTCGTGGCCTTCCAACAGTTTGTATGCGGTAGACAACATCATTTATCCGCTTTATTACTTTATATGGGCCTTCCCAGTTACATTGCAGTTTTGGGGACAAACCTTTCTTTCGTTGTGGGTTGTATAACAGCACTAAATCTCCTTCTTTAAAACCTTCCGAGTTGATGGCTTTGTCGTATCTGGCTTTCATCTTATCACTCATGATCTTCGTCCGTTGTCTTACAAGATCGTGTATTTCTCTCATTTCTTCTTCCAAGATGCTAGTGGATTTCCTGGCATTTATTCCTTCATCAGCATTTATCCCAAACTTCAAGTCAGCTGGCAACCGCAGATCATTCCCAAAAATTACTTTTGCCGGAGTCTGACCCGTAGTTTCATGTATTGCCGAGCGATATGCCATCAGAAACAAGGAGATGTGCGTATCCCAATCTTTCTGGAACTTATCCACTACTTTCCTCATGTGCTCTTCCAAGGTTCGATTGAAACGTTCCACCATGCCATCTGACTGAGGATGCAATGCAGTTGTTCGAGTTTTCCGAATACCCAATATCTTGCACATTTCTTGGAATACGACTGATTCGAAATTCCTGCCTTGGTCAGAATGTAACTCCATCGGTACACCAAACCTCGCTATCCAAATGTTAGTGAACACCTCTGCAATGGTTTCTGCCTCTTGATTTGGAATCGGGTAAACTTCTGGCCATTTGCTGAAATAGTCCATAACAACTAATACGTACTTGTTCCCGAGTTTGCTAGTAGGAAATGGACCAGCTACATTCATGGCAATCCTCTAAAACGGTGCACCTGTGTTGTACTGCTTCATCTGTCCATGGCTTCTCGACTTCGGACCCTTTGCTTTGATGCACACCTCACAGTTGGCAATCCACTCCGCGATCAACTGCCGTCAACCAACCCAATAGAATCTCTGCTTGACTTTCTCCAACGTTTCCGTGACTCCGAGATGACCTCCACTTGGACCATTATGTAGCTCATTCAAAACATCAGAGATTTTCTTCCTTGGGACAACTACCAGCTTCCGGGCGCATTGACCATCTTCGCTTTCCCATACTCTATGTAAGCAATCGGATACCAATTTCAGACTGTTCCACTGTTGTAAGGTGGCCTCATGTGGCCACACACACCGGTACGCGTAGGCGCACCAATAAATGATAACACAGAATTTGAAATGTTTTATTTTAAAAAGTACTTTTAAGTTTTTCTTTTATTTATTTAAATAAAATGGATATTAAATTTAATTACAACGTTTTTGTTAGTTTTTCTTTATGTTTTTCCAAATGCCCTTCTGTGGGCGCACACACACACAACTCGTGTCTTTAGTTAAATTATACAATTTTTAGTTCCTTTCGAGTTTGTGTTTTTATTACAATAGTCTTACGTTAATTGTTTATTAAACAGTCTTTTCTGTTCTTTTAGTTTTACATTTTTTTAATTTTCACTTTATGTTAATTTTTAATTTCTGCCACTTGCACTCGCTGAAAGTCCCAATCGAAAAAAAGAATAATCGTGGCCTCCAGCGAACGTACCAAAGCCGCCATCTACAATGCTGTATGCAATTGGTACCTCTGATTCAGCAGATTTAGTAGTGCCAATTGCATACAGTGTTGTATTTGGTTTTACCAAATTATTTTGGTAAAGGCTCGTTTACACCACCCTTCCTTGGTAAAGAAGAATTTGGCAAGTTGATCAGATTTGCCAGATTCTTCTTGGCCAATGGTAAAATTGGTCTGAGTGAAATTATGTATATGTGTTGAAATTATGTATTTATTAGGGTGTTCCTTTCCCTTCTATTATTATTTCACTCAGATCAATTTGGTTTTTAAATTTTATTTAAAAAAAAATTTTTTTTTTTTTGTTAATTTATGAAATTTTATATAAACAGTGAAAACTTTATATGTTATTTAATTAGCTATGGTTTTAAGTACTAACTAAGGTATCTATTAGTATTAAAAATTTCATTTCCATTTTTTTTTTTCAATATATGTATTTCGTTAGACGGAAAAATATCTTAAGTTGAGTTATTTATGTTTTGAACATGCAGGTCATTTACATGCGAATTTGTTTTGTTAAAAATTAGTAAGTTGTATATACTTTGAGTTTCATACCTTAATAATCCTATTTTTGTGTATGGTTTTTTCCTTATTAGCTACTTCATCGTATATGGTTACATTTGTACCATCGATTTTTGTTATGGCGTAAGGCCCTTGATAAATATTTTCAAGTTTGTTTTTTGGTTCCTTCTTTATTAGGACTTTATCATTTAAATTGAGATCTAAAGGTCTTGCCGTTTTATCGTAAAATTGTTTATTTTGTAATTTATGCTTGTTGACTAGAGTTTTCGCTAACTGATGGGATTTTTGCATTCTATACTTTAATTCCTTTGCATAATTTTCAATGTTGTATATTGGATCAATAGTTTCCTTGATTAACTCGTTTGGCAAAGTTGCCTTTTTTCCAAATACTAACTCAAATGGAGTAAATACATTATCAAAAACTGTGTTTGAAGTGGAATTATGCAAAAAACTAAAGTATTTAAGGTAAACATCCCAATCTGAGCATGTTTCATTTAAGTATGATCTTAAATACTCGTTGAAAACTCTGTGGTTACGCTCAATTGTACCAACGGTTTCATGATGATACGCGGTCGAGAAATCGTGTTTAATTCTTAAAAGTTTTGTTAGTTCTGAAAATAGTTCATTTTTGAATTCGGTTCCTAAATCCGATTTTATTGCCTTCATCGCACCATAGGTCAAAATAAAACTTTCAAAAATCGCTAAAGCTACTGTCTTTGCTGACTTGTCTGGTATTGCAACCGTTACCAGGTATTTGGTCATATCACAAATCATGGTAATCGCAAACTTGTTACCGAATGTGGATTCTGGTAATGGGCCTATAGTGTCGATAACGACAATATCGAACGGTTTATTCGGAGTAGGGGTTAGAACTAGTTCTTCTTTGGTTCCTGTTTTGACTTTATTTAATAGGCATTTTTCGCATTTTTTGACATAATTCGCTATGTCTTTTGTCATATTTTTCCAATAAAATTTGTTTCGTAATTTGGCATAAAGTTTTTTTGTTCCACAGTGACCTCCAGAAATGGGATCGCTGTGATATATTGTTAATAATTTTAATTTTTGTTCCTGATTAGTAATTGTTATTATTGGATCAAGTAAAATGATTGATAAATTTTTTAAAATTTTATTTCCTCTTTCTTTAAAATGTGTAATTGTAATATATTTGAAAATTAAATCGTTTTTTGGCCATTCTATTTCCCCAATCTCAAATTTTCCGGCTTCTTTTTCCAGCCTCGAAAGTAAAGTATCGAAATTCTTTATTTCGTTAGAAAATTCAAAATTAAGTAAAATTGTTCTTTTATGCTTTATATGCGCGCATATTCTTAAAAATTTATTATTATTTTTATCATGAAAAATTTCAGATTTGATACGAGGAATTTTTTGTGAAAAGTTGTGTGTAAATTTATCATAAACGTTTAAAGTTTGTATGTTTTCACATGAGTTAATATTTTCGTTAGAACCGCATTTATTTTCTTTCCTAGTCATAGATCTCGTCTGAACTGCGAATATGTTTTTGTTTAATTCTTTTACTTCGCTAATTGTGATACGAGACAATGCATCTGCACCTACGTTTGACTTTCCCTTTATGTATTCAATTGTAAAATCGTACTCTGTTAATTCAAGTCTAATTCTGGAAAGTTTTGAGGACGGGTCTTTCATTTTGAATAAGTAAACTAAAGGCCTGTGATCTGATTTTACAATGAAATGATTTCCATATACGTATGGTCTAAATTGCTTAATGGCAAAATAAATCGCTAACAACTCTAACTCAATGATCGCCTTTTTTTGTTCTGCCTGGTTAAAGGATTTTGACGCATAACATATTGGTAAATCGTTGCCTTGATGTTCTTGGCTGAGTATTGCTCCGCACCCTGTTTTTGAAGCATCTACTGTAATGATAAACTGTTTGGAAAAATCCGGATATTGTAACAACTTTGGTGACATTAGAGATGCTCTTAATTTATCAAAGGCTTCGTCACATGTCTTGTCCCAATGAAATTCGACTTTTTTTCTACTCAATTTATTTAGTGGTGCTGCCAGGGATGCAAAATTCGGAATAAAGCGTCTGTAGTAGTTCGCAAAAGCGACAAAACGTCTTACAGCGTCTTTATCTGTTGGCTTAGTATATTTCCTAATTGCATCTATTTTTGAATCGTCTGGCAACAGTCCCTTAGCTGAACATTTGTGACCAAGGAATGTCACTTCCGGTCTGAGAAAATTACATTTATTTGGATTGAGTTTCAAATTGAAAGATCTACAAGTATCGAATACTTTGGTCAAATTTTTTATGTGATGTGATTCGCTACAGCCAATGACGATAATGTCATCTACGTACAAAAAAGCTACGTTAGGTGGTATTCCCGAAAATGCAATGGTCATCATTCTTGAAAATGAGTTTGGTGCAATACTTAAACCAAATGGCAATACTTTCCATCTATAGGCTCCGCGATCAGTAGAGAATGAGGTTATATCACGTGAATCAACATGTAATGGAATCTGGTGAAATCCAGAAAAAAGGTCTAACGTTGAGAAAAATTTAGCTCTGCCAAGATTGTCTAAAATATCGTCGATTCGTGCTAATGGAAATTTGTCTGCTATTAACTTTTTGTTAACCGCACGAAAATCAACACACATTCTGTAAGCCTTTTCACCATTTACTTTCTTTTTGGGTACTATAATGAGAGGGCTATTATAATTGGAATAACTCGCTTCAATCAAATCATTTTCTAGCAATTTTGTGACTTGTTTGTTTATTTCCTCCCGTTGAGAATATGGTAGGCGATAGTTTTTAATATACACTGGTTCGTTGTCTGTTACTCCCCTGCAGTCAAATTCCGAACTACTCAGCAAACATACTAGTTCATTGACTAACCATTTTGTGGCATATGCCTACCAGTTCGTTGTTGATTAGTTTTAAAAGCAGTCAATGCCAAACTACTCAGCGAAAATTCTAGTTCATTGACTATACATTTTGTGGCGTATGCATACTAGTTCATTGCTGATTAGCGTTAAACCAGTCAATGCCAAACTACTCAGCAAACAATATAGTTCATTGACTATACATTTTGTGGTGTATTTATACTAGTTCATTGCTGATTAGCTTCAAACCAGTCAAGGCCAAACTACTCAGCAAACAATATAGTTCAATGACTATACATTTTGTGGTGTATTCACACTAGTTCACTTCTGATCACCTTTAAACCAGTCAATGTCGAACTACTCAGCAAACAATATAGTTCAATGACGATACATTTTGTGGTGTATTCATACTAGTTCATTACTGATCACCTTTAAACCAGTCAATGTCCAACTACTCAGCAAAGAATATAGTTCATTGACTATACATTTTGTGGTGTATTTATACTAGTTCATTGCTGATTAGCTTTAAACCAGTCAATGCCAAACTACTCAGCAACATTATAGTTCTACGCCTAAAAATTTTGTGGTGTATTCATACTAGTTAATTTCTGACTACCTTCAAACTAATCAATTCTAAACTGCTCAGCAGACACCTAGCTCGTTTACTATACATTTTATGGATGTTTTTATACTAGTTCTTTGCTGATTACCCTTAAACCAATCAATGCCAATCTAATCAGAAAACATACTAGTATACAACTATAATTTGCTGGGCGAAATAATACTAGTCAGAAAAATCCTGGTTCGTACTAGTATGCAAGTATGTATGAAACTCGGGTTGAAATCATACTACACCTTTTTCAGTTTATATTCAGAAAGTTTTCTGAATATCAATTGTAATTTTCTGAATGTCAATTGTATTTTTCTGAAAATCAAATGGAAATTCTGTAACTGGAGTGTGTACTCCAAGCCAACGAAAGGTGGCGACAATCCCCAAGTTGCCGGACATCCAAACAAACCTGGCCGAAATGGGATCATAAAAGATCTAGAGGCATTGACGCCCTAAGAAGGAGAGAAATCTTAATATTAATAGGTGTTCTAACTGGGCACTGCCTTATTGGTAGGCACGCAGAAGGGGTGCCCTATCGACGATGCTGTAGGAGCTGCAAAGATGATGAGGAAGAGGAAACGGTGAAGCACCTCATCTGCAACTGCCCGGCCTTAAGCGGCGCGGGAACGCGCTTTTTGGGAGTTCCCTTCCTGGATAGTCTAAACCAGACCGCTGGGATTTTCCAAATGGCCGGGTCCCGGGACTGACTTTCCTAGTGCTGGTGGTATCACAACGGGCTTTCCAAAACTGGCCTAAGTGTGCCTCTGCGGCAGCCACTAACCTAACCTAACCTAACTGCATTCAACTGTTTGAACAGTCACAGATTTTTAAATTAAAAAAAAAAAAACTAGGTCCCTCCAACTCATAGGGAAAAAATCAAAGCAGCACACTATAAGTTGGAAGAGAAGTTCGGCAAAAGTCTCGTTAGAGGTTATGACAACGTGTTGGTATATAACCGCCAATTTTTTTACGTTGCGGCATAAACTTGAGTATATTGACAACAACAATATAAATTAACTCTACCAATGCTCCTTTAACTCGAGTGTATGGCCCAGCAAGAAAGCAGTCTTACTTTGACTCTTTTTGATGTAAAAATAAGACTTAATTTTATCTATATATCATATTTGGGTCCGGAACTCCGCAGTGGACGACTAACTTAACCTTAATTTACCTTACCTAAAAATACAACCCCAAAGCCCCAATTACATAAAACTTTGACAAATGCGCGCCTCGTTTTTGAGCATTTGCAAAAATTTCGCTTCGCTTTACGTTTAAAAAACTTTGAATGAGAGTGAATCCTACAAAGTTGAATGCAATTTTGCCTTCACCTATATAATCAAACTTGACGAACGCGGAATTTGAAAGGAGCCATTGCAAGTTGAATTCAATAATTAAATTAAAAATACAATAAACAACATAATTTAAAAAATATAGAAAAAAAACTTGTGTTAACTTTACCGAGAATCGAACTCAGAGCCTTTAGCTCATTTTTGGCTGTGTATGAACTAGTATATCAACTGGTATAATGCTGATGCAGAGGCTGACTAGTATACCAATTGGTATGGTGCTGATGCAGAAGAAGACAATTGCTTTTCTTTTCCTCTTGTAACTGCTTCTTTTTTACCTTGTAATTCACAGATGCTTTTTCGTGTTTGGGTAAATACAAATAGTCGCTGCTTTCTAAAGAATAAACTGGTATATTGCTGATGTAGAGGCTGACTATGATACTGGTGCATAGACCGACTAGTATACCAACTGGAATGAATCCAAATTCGTGGACTAGTATGACAAGTGGTACGATCTGAATGGGCATAATGATTAGTATGTCCTGCCGCATAGACTGAGCAGTATGTCAACCGGTATGATTCTGATGTATATATGAACTAGTATGTCAACTGGTAAGATTCTGATGCATATATGAACTAGTATGTCAAATGGTATATTTCTGATGCAAATTTGAACTAGTATGTCAACTGATATGATTATGATGCATAAATGAACTGATATGTCAACTGGTATGATTCTGATGCATAAATGAACTACTATATCAACTGGTATGATTCTGACGCATATATGAACTAGTATGACAACTGGTATGATTCCGATGATTTTTTTAACTAGTCTGTTAATTGGTATGATTCTGATGCATTAATGAACTAGTCTGTCAACTGGTATGATTCTGATGCATATAAGAAGTAGTCTGTCAACAGGTATGATTCTGATGCATATATGAACTAGTCTGCCAACTGGTATGATTCTGATGCATATATGATCTAGTCTGTCAACTGGTATGATTCTGATGCATATATGAACTAGTCTTTCAACTGGTATGATTCTGATGTATATATGAACTAGGCTGCCAACTGGTATGATTCTGATGTATATATGAACTATTCTTTCAACTGGTATGATTCTGATGTATGTATGAACTAGTCTGCGAACTGGTATGATTCGTATGTATATATGAACTAGTCTTTCAACTGCTACGATCCTGACGTATATACGAACTAGCATCTTAAATGGTATGCTACTGATGTGTATAATAACAAGTATATCAACTGGTATATTCCTGATGCAGAGGCTGACTAGTCAGCCAATTGGTATGGTGCTGATGCAGAGAAGGACAATTGCCATCACGTAGGACATCGCCGTGTTAAAAATACCAGTTGCTAATATGGAAAAATTACAGAACTCGAACTAGTTGAGGCGGCCTGGCTGACTGGTATTTGATTAGTATAAAACTAGTTAAGTTGACTGCAGGGTCGTAACGTTTGCTCATAGAAATTGTTTAATGACATTTTGTCGTTATTAAGTGCGAATATGTCGGCATATTGTATGCAAAGTTCTAAAAGTTCAGATGGAGCACTTTTAGGGATTTGAGTTTTTAAAATTGACGTTAACTCATTAACACGTTTATTATCTGATTTTGTTTTATCGATTACATAGACGTGATAGTCTGATAAGTTTTTCGTTTGTATTGAATTTTTATTGACGAATTTAATGTCATTTGTCGTATTGATTAATTTTATGACTGGGTTTTCTGAATTCGTAATGCATCTTGCTGTAAATACGCCTTTTTCGATTTCTTGAGCTTCAACGAAAAGTGGAGTTGTTGAGTGACCTAAGTCAAAAATTCGAAAAACTTCGCATCTTGGTGGTATAATGCATACGTCGCATTCTGTTCCGTGTAGGATTGGCAGATTGACTTTTTCATTGTTTGCCCAGAAGGAGATGCTATTATTTGAATAATTTATAACACATTTGTTATATTTAAAAAAATCTTTACCCAGTATACCATCTGATGGTATATTAAAATCGTCATTTACCACATGTAAGCTATGTTCAACTAGGATATTGGAAAAATGTAAGTCTGTGTTAATCTTACCTAGAGTAGAGACTGAATTTGGAGTTACGCCAGTGATATTAACTATATCGTCACTAATAATCGGAATGTTCTTATTTAGACTTGAAATTTTAATAACAGAAATGTCCGCCTGGGTATCTAGTAAAAATGTGCATAGTTTGTTGGAACCGGTTATATTGATTTTTACAAAATCTGAGTAATTTAAATTGAGACAAAAAACGTTCTTGGTATTTATTCGCTTGACTCTTCGTCCCTCAGTGTTCGCGCCTGAGGGGCTTCGGAGTTTAAAGCCCGAATATTTGCACTACCACGCGTATTGGAGCTATTGTTGCTATTGCTCGATCGGTTTTCTGCCCTATTCTGGTTGTTGTTGTTGTTTCGCGTATTAACATTCCCTCTATTATAGTTATTTTGCCGAAAATTTTTACCCCGTCTACTCTGGTTGTTGTTATTACCGTAATTACTGCTATTATTATTGTACCTATTGAAATTGTTGTTGCTATTGTATCGATTGAGGCTGCTATTGTTATATCTACTATTATTATTGAATTGATTATTGCCTCTGTTGTTATTGAAATTATGTGAATTGTTAAACCTTGATCTAAACGCTAATACCTGCCTCTCGGTAGCCTGAGTATTTTGTTCGACTATCATCTTTGCCACTACATCCTTTGCATCAGTAAAATTGGTAGATGCCAAGATTGCTTTTACTAAATCTGAGCGCGTATTAAGCCTACAAACATTCACTGACTGCTCGACTGCCATTTCGTGCGCTTTGGCTTGTGACATACCTTCGATGATTAAAGATCGCTCTAATGCATCAGACAACTCTTCTACCCGCTTAGCAAATTCTGTCAAATTATTATTGGAAACTTTTAACGATGCTATCTTTCCTGCTACGACTTTAGAATTATCCGGCTTTATCCTACTCCTTAGCGCGTCTTTAATCTCTTGAACCGTTGTTATGTTGGTCGGAATGGCTTCTCTAGCTTTGCCTTCTAATTTTGATTTAACGAATGCAATGAGGGTTGGTATTAGGATCGCCTCTGTTAAACTTTCTACTAAGTCTATTTTATCTAAAAAGGACTCTAGTGCTAATGGATCACCATTGTAGTTTTCTCTAATTATAGGTGCGCACATCGAGATGAAATTTTTCTTTTGATCTGTAGAAGCCATTGTTGTTTGTGCTGAATTGCTATTAATTTGGTCGGAATTAGAAAAAGATACTTGATTTGAAAAATTGACTGAGTTATTTTGGGTACTATCGAATGAAATAGATGAGTTACTGAAGCCTAAGAAATCTTGCTGCAATGAAATATTCTCGGTGATCGGCAAAGAACCACTTTGATCACGTTTAGGATTTTTTTGTGAGTCTGGCTGTGATGAGTCAGATGAATCTTCTTCTTCTGATTATTCTTCATCTATCTGCTCGCTATCAGATGTAAAAACATTATCTTTCACTAACTCTCCGAAATCAGTTGGGACCTTAACTGTGCAGTTAAGTTTTGCAAAGCAGTTGACTAATTGATCTCTACAATGTGATAAGCTTCGCTTTACAGCAACTGGCTTAACTCGGTTATCAAAGTGGGCCTTTACCTCTATTAAAATGTAATTGTATGCTTCGATTAATGAATTTTTGTATTCATCCAATTTTTCCTGCTTTGTCGACAAAGAACGACCCGTATTCAAAATTCTTTTCTTGATTTTCAAGAAATCTTTTCTCAAATTTTTGAATTTTGTGTCAAAATCTGACATTAGCAGAGAAAATTGAATAAATTTTGGTTAAAAAAAATTGAAAAAGTTACTTAGTGCGAATCTATGGAGTTGAATGGCATGGGTTTGAAAAGTTGTATTAAAAACTGATTAATTTGAATTGGCAAAAATTGTTGGCGATATTTAATTTGGTTAGGATTTTAGCAGATTTGGAAGGTTTGCAGAATGAAAATGTTATGAGACGTTTAAAAAAATGATTAATTTGAATTGTCAAAAATTGTTAGCATTTTTTAATTTTGTTTTTGATTTTAGCAGATTTTGAAAGTTTGCATAATCGAAAGTGTTATGAGACGTTTAAAAAATGATTAATTTGAATTGGCAAAATTTGTTGGCATTATTTAATTTTGTTCGGATTTAATAGATTTGAAAGTTTGCAGAATTGAAGATGTTACAAGACGTATTTAAAAAAATGATTAATTTGAATTGGCAAAAATTGTTAGCATTATTTAATGTTGTTTGGATTTTAGCAGATTTTTGAAAGTTTGCAGAATTGAAAATGTGATGATGCGTATTAAAGAAATGATTAGTTTAAACTGGCAAAATTTGTTTGAATAATTTAATTGTATTCGGATTTTTGGAGATAATTAAAAGTTTTGAAGAATTGAAAATGTAATGATATGTAACGGAATGTTTTTATGTATATCTAACGTGTCAGCCGCACTGTACACTCAAAATGTATATTGTATTTAACGTGTCAGCCGCACTGTACACTCAAAAATGTATATTATATTTAACGTGTCAGCCGCACTGTACACTCAAAATGTATAATGTATTTATAGTGTCAGCCGCACTGTACACTCAAAATTTAAAAAAATGTTACTGTGCCGGTCGCACCGGACACTCAAAAAAATTTTTTATTTTATTATAATTTTTTTTTTTTTTTGTTTTTTTTTTTTTTTTTTGAAATGTTTTATAATGTTACATGTGTGTAAAGAAAGAAAAAAAAATTTATAACATGTGTGTAAAGAAAAAAAAATGTTACATGTGTGTAAAGAAAAAATTATTACATGTGTGTAAAGAAAAAAATTATTACATGTGTGTAAAGAAAAAAAATGTTACATGTGTGTAAAGAAAAAAAATTTTGTAATTTTGTGTTCTGTCCTATTACATGTGTAAAGAAAAAAAATTTTGTGTTCTGTCCTAACACTACACTCATACATACATATATATATACTGCATCTGCTGTTTCATCTTCCGTTGTCGGGTGTTTGCTGCTGTTACTGCTGCCGTTGGTTACATTGCCGCTGTAAAATTTTCTGCTTCTCTGCTGTTGGTTTCGCTGCCACTGTTAGCTCAACGCTGCCGCCGGCTTGGCGTGACATGGACCGTTAGCTAGCCACCACCACCGCAAGGGCTTAGCATATATATATGTATATACGCATGTACAGTTTTGCTGTACTGTGGCACATCAGAAATTTTTTTTTTTTTGTAGTTTTCGAATTTTAAATTTTTTTTGTAGTTTTCAAATTTTTAAATTTTTTTTTGTAGTTTTCAAATTTTTAAATTTTTTTGTAGATTTTTTTTGGATTTTTTTTTTTTTGTAGACTTTTTGTTTTTGAATTTTAAGTAAAGAATGAATTCATATTTTTTTTTTTTTTTTTTAATTTAATTTTGGTTTTTAAACATTTATATATTTTTTATGTTCGTGTCTTTTGCAAATTTTCATGCGCGTGGCCGCCATTTGCGCGACTCGCGACACGGTCGCCATGTAAGGTGGCCTCATGTGGCCACACACACCGGTACGCGTAGGCGTACCAATAAATGATAACACAGAATTTGAAATGTTTTATTTTAAAAAGTACTTTTAAGTTTTTCTTTTATTTATTTAAATAAAATGGATATTAAATTTAATTACAACGTTTTTGTTAGTTTTTCTTTATGTTTTTCCAAATGCCCTTCTGTGGGCGCACACACACACAACTCGTGTCTTTAGTTAAATTATACAATTTTTAGTTCCTTTCGAGTTTGTGTTTTTATTACAATAGTCTTACGTTAATTGTTTATTAAACAGTCTTTTCTGTTCTTTTAGTTTTACATTTTTTTAATTTTCACTTTATGTTAATTTTTAATTTCTGCCACTTGCACTCGCTGAAAGTCCCAATCGAAAAAAAGAATAATCGTGGCCTCCAGCGAACGTACCAAAGCCGCCATCTACAATGCTGTATGCAATTGGTACCTCTGATTCAGCAGATTTAGTAGTGCCAATTGCATACAGTGTTGTATTTGGTTTTACCAAATTATTTTGGTAAAGGCTCGTTTACACTGTGCCCAATATGACTTGGCAACAGGGCTCTCTGCTGACATCTCCTCTCTTGTTGGTCGTTCGTTTTGCTCGATTCCTTGCATCACACGTACCAGATCTGGGTCCTCTAGCTGATGCTTCCTTAGTTGATCCATGTTCCATTCGTCCGTGGATGTTATAGTCATCAGCCGCACATCTATAACATCTTCCTTGGCCTCAGCTTTCGAACAATGCTTGCATTCTAGGTTACATGGTCGCCGGGACATTGCATCAGCATTGCCGTGGTTGCTGCCTTTGCGATGCTCTATGGAAAAGTCATAACTTTGTAGTCGCTCTATCCACCGTGCCAATTGACCTTCCGGATTACGGAACTGCAAAAGCCATTTCAACGCTGCATGGTCTGTCCTGACGTGGAATCGCTGTCCATAGAGATACTTGTGGAAATGTTTGATGAACTCCACCAATGCCAGTAGTTCTCTTCGTGTTACACAATAGTTCCTTTCGGGCTTTCCAATTGTGCAGCTATAGTACGCCACTACCTTCTCCTGCCCATCGACAATCTGTGACAAAACTCCTCCAATCGCATAACCACTTGCATCTGTATCCAGAATAAACGTTGAACCTGGGATTGGATACGCTAACATTGTAAATTTTTCGGTCTTGGCCAATCCTTTACTGCTTCGATCTTCTCATTAGCAGTGCAAATTCCCTCCGTAGTAACCTTGTGACCCAAGTAACTTACTTCCTTCTTAAACAATGCACACTTTTTGGGACTTAATTTCAGACCGGTGCCAGCTATCCTTTGGAAAACTTCCTCCAAGTTCTTGAGGTGTTCCTCAAAGCTTTTTCTCAGCACAATGATGTCATCCAGGTACACCAAACATGTTTTCCAATGCAGTCCTTTCAATACCTGATCCATGAGTCTCTCAAAAGTAGCTGGAGCGTTACATAGTCCAAAGGGCATTACCGTAAATTGCCACAGCCCCTCTCCAACGCTGAAGGCTGTCTTTTCCTTATCCTCATCTTTAACCTCCACTTGCCAATAGCCGCTTTTCAAGTCCAGTGTAGAGAACCATTTCGAACCAGATAGTGAGTCCAGAGTATCGTCAATTATTGGTAGTGGATAGCTGTCCTTTTTCGTTACGCCGTTCAGCTTCCGGTAATCCACACAGAACCGCATTTTTCCATCCTTTTTCTTCACTAGCACTACCGGTGAGCTCCATGGACTAGCTGATGGTTCGATCACGCCGCTGTCACTCATTTCTTGTATAATTTCTCTTACCACTTGGCGTTTGGCCAATGGAACACTTCGAGGAGCTTGGCGGATTGGTCCCGCGTCACCGGTATCAATGTGATGCTTCACTACATTGGTCCGACCTGGTTTGGAGCCACCCTTGTCAAATATGGTAGAGTACTTTAGTAGAAGTTGTTTCGCCTTATTCTGGTGGTCTTCTTCGAGCTCTTGCGTCCACGCTGTGATATTATCTGATAGATTAATGTTGCTGGTAGAGACATTTTCCTGGAGCTGTTCACAGTTTATAATCACCTCCACCTCCTGACATTGTCCCAATATAGCTCCTTTGGAAAGCTTGATCGGCGATCGAAACTCATTTAGTACTCTTACCGGTATACGTCCATATTGTTTTGTCATAGCCAGTGTTTTTCCTACTAGTATATCCGTCTTTGAGTTGTTTGCTGCCTCGACAACCCACAATTTGTTTGTCCCATAATCTCCATCAATCCTTGCCCAAACGACTGCCTCCGACTTCGGTGGAATTTGTTGGCTATCTTCCACGAGTACCCGCTTACTGATGTACTTGTTCTAGTAACCAAAATTGAGTGGCACATCCATGTTCTTATAGCTCATAGTCCTGTTTTGCATGTCGATCTTGATGCCTTGGTTGCTTAAGAAATCCACACCAACTATGATCTCATCAACAATATCTGCCACTATAAAATTGTGCAGTACGGTAACATTTCCAATTGCGATTTCACATGTTACTTCTCCTTGAACTTGGGTGTCCTCACGAGTCGCCGTACGCCACTTTGCTCCATGTAATGGCCTCACTCCTTTGTTGACTAAATCAGATCGAATGATGGAATGAGATGCGCCCGTATCAATAGTCAGTAAACGCTCCTTTCCGTCCACGAGTCCTCCAACAGTAACATTACTTGACTTCCTTCCGATCTGTGAGACAGAGATTATGGGGCATCCAATTGCGGGAGCCAGCCTACGCCCCTTGCGGCTGACTCTCTTTAGTTTAACGGTTGGTTGGATTGGGAGACTTGCTCATCTCCTTCAGCCTTGCGCTTACGTCCGCTTGCATTACTGGAATTATTGGAGCCAGACCTACAATAACGTGCAATATGACCAGATTTTCCGCACTTAATGGAGCCATCGCTTTTCTTCTGTACCCCATTCAATGCTTCCAAAATTTTGTCGATTTTGTTGACCAAGTCTGGCGTCTCCACTTCCCTACGATGAGCTTTGTACAATGGTTTGCTCAAAAGAGATGCGGTTTCTTGAGTTAGAGCATGTGATACCGTCTCCGCAAATGATCTCTTTGGATTTCTTCGTCTCCACGTCACGTATTCCATTTATGAAACTTTGGATTTCTCTCGATGTATTCCACTGGTGCGTCTGCGTTTCCTAGATGAGCCAACCTCTCGATGTCCGATGCAAACTCCTGTAATGTTTCATTAGCCTTCTGGAAGCGATTATGTAGCTCTATTTGATGTATCTGCCTTCTATGCTCGCTGCCGTAACGTCTTTCAACGGCTCCCATCAACGCTTCATAGTTGTTACTTTCAGTGTCCGGAATAGTCTGCAAGATTTCGGCTGCAGGTCCTTTCAATGCCACAAATAAAGCAGCGACTTTGTCCTCAGCGCCCCAGTTGTTCACAGCTGCTGTCTTCTCAAATTGTAGCTTAAATACCTGGAAAGGAACAGAACCGTCAAAGGATGGGGTTTTTACCTTGGGCGTGCTTGTGGAAACACTTGGACGATTCAGCTGCAACTCCTGGATACGAGATTTTAACGCATCCACCTCGGCCTCGATCTTATCTTGTCGTCCCCTGAAAACTTCTAGCTGCGATGAGACTCTTTGCTCTTGTGCCTCTAGTTTCAACGTTATGCGTGTTTCCTGTTCCATCAACTCTTCCTTGATCTGTGACGTCATGTACGTCTTCTGTTCCTCCAACTTTGATGCCATGCGTGTCTCTTGTTGTTCCAACTGAGATGCCATGCAAGTTTTCTGTTCTTCAAACTTTGATGTTATATTCGTCGACATCTGAGCCAATACAGCCAACAGCGAGTCTGTGTCCACATTTGCCACTGAATCCGGAGTATCCTTTTGCTCTTCTATTTTCGTCGCTCCCTCTTCCGAAAGCTGAAAAACATAATCGTCAACGTTGATTCCTTCAGCTTCCATAGCCTCCCGTAGACGTTATTGTAGCTCTGGCTTATTGCCTGTTGTTACCATTCCACGTTTCTCCAACTCGTTTTTGAGTTGTTGGATCTTCAAGTCATTAAACTTTGCCATATCCTTGCAATGTCCTTGTTACCTTTAAAATGTCCTAGTTATCCTTTTCAATGTCCGTGTTATCCTTTTCAATGTCCTTATTATCCTTTTCAATGACCTTGTTATCCTTTTCAATGTCCTTGTATTTATTTAACAATACCGCTTCTGACACCAATTGTGACGAATTCGATGATTCCTTGATTATTTTCCCTGAGTTCGATCACTGTACGTTAAATAAAACACTCCGATTCTGCTTAATAAGTAGTACGCTTTATTCAGTACTAAAAACCGTAGTACAATATCGCGGGTTAATTCACTGTTCAGTACTTCACTGTACAACACTTCAAAATAAACTGATTGATTTGCGTTGTCTTTGCGCGGTTTATATACCGTAGCAGACAGCAGCTTCACAACCTAGAAATGTCTACACATTTCTGGTTTGTTCGTGCAACAGTGTTCTCGAAGCGTTTATCTATCGTCATCTCCTCTTTGTGCCACATTCGCAAACACGCGAGCTGCCTCTCCCTCTCTCGCTCTCACGTCATGTATCTAAACAGCTGTAGTTGTGGTAGTGACGCCACAATACGATAGTTTCGAACTATCGATAGTATTTTTGCAACTATCGAAAATATCGAATGGCGCCACTATCGATAGTTTTGCAGCTCTACATTTCGGCCAAAACGGCAACCGTGATAATAAACATAAATAAAGCTTACCTCCCTCAAAAGAAAGTGAGAAAATAAAATAAAAATGAGCGTGACGTCAGATCGACTATTTCAGTCGAGACGATAGATTGAATTGAGTTACAGAAACGCAGTACAGTTAACGAATATATTTAAAATAACATATACTTGCATGACATAAAATGAAAAAAAAAAAAAAAAAAAATTATGTGAGAGAAATGCCTTGAATGTTGTGACAATATCACTATTGCATCACCATATTTACTGCATGATAATATTGGTAGGGACAGCGTATTAATATATATTAGTATGGGTTTAAGCTTGGCAAATATTTATATGTAAAATTTGTTAGCCTATTAATATAATAGATGGGCGAAATGTAAATTTTTCTGGGACGATCATAGTTCAACAATTTTTACTATGGATTACCTAACAATATTAAAACTTGTTGGAGAGTTTTTATTTGGATTCAAATTTTTTTTAATTTCTTATGATTGAACATTTTTCCAAAAATTTTATAATATGTGCCAGAAGAGCAAGGTTCGAATCTTGCCAAAATGTATTCAACAAAGTGTGATTGACAGTTAAATATTTTCTCTTGTAAGGGGCTATAATGTCAAACGAATGTAAACAAAGGAATTAATCCTTTATGGTGCACCACATGTAAATTTGGTATCATTTTCTCTTCTTTAATATTAGCAATAATTTACTCTTATACCATCCGCGATTTTTGTAAAAAATGTTTGGTTACAGTTTTCTTACAAAACAATTGAATTCCAACCGTTCTTCACTGGCACCGAAGTTTTTTTCAGTACCAATAAAATACTTCTAAATTTGCTACCGAATATTCTTTCGTATTGCTTATTTGAATTAAAGGTAAAATATAAATATTGAAAATTTAAAACAAAAGTTAATTTACAAATTTTTTCCTAAAAGTTTATAAACGGAAAAAAAATTTTCAACTGGGTTAAAATATTTTTCTGTTTGAAACTTCGCATCAAAGACACATCGATTTATTTTTGCCATTGGTGTCTCCAGCATAGTTTAGCTCAATGAGATAACGGTAACTTTCTCGAAATGATCATTACCAAATGGTTAGTGTTATACTTTTAATAAACACAAATCAAAGGTCATTCTCAATCGTAATTTTTACATGTGCAGTTTGTAGCCCGAAAATGTCTGAGCATATTTCTGTTGTTACCTCTAACAAGGGGAAAAGTTGAATAGGCTTTGTATTGGAAAATGGTTGAAAAGTTTTTGATAAGAGATAAGAAAGTGATAAATAATTGTATACTGTCATAAAACACGTTGTTAACCCCAAATTTCCGAAGTTTTACATTAAACATCCAAATTTCGACCTTTTTCGGTCATTTGCATTTTTTCGACATTTTTTTTTTCGGTCAAAAATCTCTTCGGTATAGTAAAATTTTTTGAAATTCGGTCTTGGAAATTCGACATTTTTTTCGACATATCGTACGGGACCCTTTTCTATATCTTACTCTGCAGCCCGTTTCTGTATCGTTTCGTTAAGAGTTTTAACGCAAATTTCAACCCTGTTTAGTATTTATCGCAAGGCACTGTTTCTGTACGTATGGTGAAAATATATTTTCGATAAACCTTGCGATAATTGTAACGACAGCTGTGAATGAGGTGATAACTGTTGACGTTTTTTAATTTGAAAAAATATTTAAATAAGTTAAATTTTTATTTTGTGCCACAAAAAAGGAAAACATAATAAAGGTAATTAATATTATTTGCCCAAATTTAGTTTTTATTTAAAGAAATAAAATGTTCTGTTACAGAAGAAGTCAAGAAGTGGACGGATCACAAAGATCCAGAAGATAAAGCTGATTGAAATAATGAAAAACCACAAAAGGGTGACAATGAGTATTTTTGGGGGTCCAAATAGTGGAAAAACTGCAATGGGGTATGGGAAGCAGTGACGATGGAACTAAACGCCAGTGGAGGTGCCAATTAATCGGCTGATCAGTGGAAAAAGGTAGCTTCTGTTTGAATATTTCTAAGAGTTTGAAGGGGGCACCGCATAATATACTAATATATCATGTATTTAGCCAACTAGCGCTCACCCTGCCAGGCATTAACCGCGTTCGAATATGGATTCATCCAGATGCGCATAAATGAGGGTAGGTACTACATGCACAAATGAAAAAATGCAGAAACGATAGCTCCTTGCAGCCATATTTATGTCTATGCACTTGTACAGTTACCAAGAATTTGTTTTTCATGCACGGCACTATATTTATAATAAATTGATTAATATATGTTTAATTTAGTGTTTTTTTATTCACAACGAATTGTTTTTTATAAAATATCACAAACGCGACAAAAACAAATGACTCACCATCCTCATATCGAAAGGTGAATTTCTCCTAAAACAGAAACACTTTTCATAACGATATCGTTACGAACCATGCCATAACTATCATAAATGTTAGATGTGTTGAGCTAAGTTTATTACAAAAAAATTGTTTACTACATTGGCAAAAAAGCTAAAAACAGCTAAAAAAATAAGAAAACGGCTAGCGGAGATTAAAATTTTTCCGGCTATAACGGGCTACTCACCTGCCAAGAAACGTCAAACTCCATATAAAAAAACGCTCAAGAAATGGTCAAGAACTGTTTTCGCACGTCAGGTTTTCTTGAGCCAATACTCAGCTCATAAGAAAAAATACTACAATTTTCTATGGTTGGCAATGCCGCTTTACCTCAAGAAATAAATATGCTCGTATATATTACTTGAGGTAAACGTGCAAATTCACGGCAAAGGTGAGTAAATATTTCACTAAACATGTTTTATACATTTTTATTAGAGTAATTTGCAAAAAAATGGAAAATTTGATAAACGTCAAAATTTCTTGACCAGGCACAAGAAATATATGCTCATTTTTTTCTTGAGGCATTTCTTGGCAGGTGAGTAGCCCGCTTAAATGAAAAAAAAAACGGCTAGATCTAGCCGAAAAACGGCTAAAATGGCACTGGTCGTGATATAATGCTTATAAAATGTGTGGACATAACGCTTTAGTTTTCATTGAGTGACGTAAAAATATGAGCGTCGTATCTTTTTTCATGATCACTAAACTAAAGTTAAATGAGATAAAACGGATGCACTTAAACTATGCTTTCCTTTGATTGATTAATTATATCCCATTTCTGCATTAGTTTCAAAGAATTCTTGAACCACTTCCTTGCATATTGAACTTTCTTCATTCACAAAATAGTTATTACCCATAGAGATGAAACTCAGCTGTATTTTCTACTTTGTTCATCAATCGTCAGATTGCGAATATGGTTGGTTATTAATGCAGTCATTAAAACATCATATTCTTAATTAAATTCGCATAATTAATTACACGGGATCATTGGCTCCAAAAAATTGAAATGTGTGATAAACGCAACCGGTTTTGTTATGTGTGTGGCTTGTTTGTTGACAAGCCCCACCGCTTCTTCAACCACTTGTTTAAATTCGCATACTTTGAAAGTACTTGGTATGAACCCGAAAGTATTTGCTCGACGTGCCCTGCAGTACTGAAGAAAGTGAAATCCAGTCAGTCATTTGAGACTCCAATGGCTTGGCATTATCGACCGTATCACAAGTCGAAAGATTGCTACTTCTGCCAAACAGATACCGTTGGCCATTACTATAAAACTCGCTGTCTCATCTAATATGCTAATATATTGACTGTATCGAGACCAGCCCCGAAAAAAAACACAGGAGAGTCAACTTCAAACGGACAACAGAAACTTGCCGCGGATTTCCGATTGAGAAAAATGAGGACTCGTCGTATGTTCCACAGTAGGAAAGGAACGACATTTTATATCTAACCAAAATTATAGTGATCTTAGTCGAGATTTGAATCTGTCTAATACGGCTGATACATTAGCGCAAATTCCGAATTAACTGCGCTTTTGGGAGTTAACTTGAGCATAATCTTCATTATAAACTCCCAAAAATTAAGAAGATTTGAGCAGTTTTAAAAAATTTGCACTGGCAACACTCTGTACATAAATAGACAACAACACCAAGAAACACTAGGAAATTAAGGGTAGCTGACAGATAGGCGTCGCGCTGGTTTCTAAGATCCGACTTTCGACAACTAGATGTCGCTGAGGTAGGTAAGAATATAGTGCAATAACAACCAAAGTAGTAATTCTCAATGCTGTTAATCTTCTATTTTGTGTGTATCAAGGTAAACTTTGGATCTGATTAAAGAAGATTTATTGGAGATAATCTCCGTGTGTGTATCCATAGCATTATGGAGGAACAGAGGTCCTGGGTTCACGATTAAATCAGTGGAATATAATGGAAGATGACTTTAAAGTGACATTCCCACGAAACTTAGACTTATCGTCATTCGAAGACGTTTTTGAGGCTGATGATATAGACTGTTTGCTGCCTTCGATCACGTGCACTGCGCAAATGATTGGCGATTATTTTTGGACGGTTCTTGCAAAAGTAAGTATTTTGTTTATCATAAGTGTGAGAAAATCAAAATAAGGCAATATTAAAAAATGTAATTGTTAAATGTTTAATTCACGAATTTCGTAGGTCTCAAAGCAATATTAATTCACAACGAGAATCAGTTGCCAACAGTTCCAATAGCATACGCTACTGATATGAAAGAGACGTATCAAACGATGGAAAAGATTTTACGATTTATTAATTACAATAAACATTAGTGGCAAATTGTCTCAGACCTCAAAGTTCTAAAAATACTTCTGGGAATGTAAGGAGGCTACACTAGGCATCCGTGTATTTCTCTACCTGCAAAAAGTTTTTCCCAAACTAAGTAATGCTAAAAAAAAAGAAGGTAGGTACCTACTTTTGAAGAATTGACCGACTTTAAATTTTTTCGAAAACGCATCTGCAACCATTTTAGTTCTTTACTTTACAGGCATTTTCACTGGACCCCAGATTCGCAAGCTGATGATTGATAAGTATTTTGTCGAAAAATTGAACGAATTAGAAAAGAGAGCATGGCTGAGTTTTATCTCTTTATGTCATAGGTAACTATCTTGGAAATGAAGGAAGCTCGAATTATAAGGAAGTGGTTCAAGAGTTTTTGGAAGCTTATGGCTTATGGAGAAATGGGATGCAAAATGTCAATCAAGATACATATTTTGCACACTCACTTGGATTTTTTCCGTATAATCCGGGTCAGTTTAGCGACGAGCAAGGTGGACGATTTCACCAGGAAATCTCGACCCCTGCAAACCAGATACCAGCAAGCAACCAAGTTAAATAGTTGGTTTCATTCATTTTTCATACGGTTATCGATGTAGCTAATTTTGTTCAGGCCGTGTGAAAATTTTAACGATATCTACACTTTGCCTCTCCCTTGCACTTATTGAATTTTCCATTTGCTATAAAGTATACCTGTACTCTTCAAAACTGCCTGTTATAAAAAATTTCCTTTTCAAAAACTGGCAATAGTTTTGGTTAAAATGTAGTGAAAAGTATGTGTTGAAGTCGTCAATGTTTGGCAAGCATGTTGTTAACAGTAGGTTTATTTATTGGGCTGCTCTAGCTTACGCCAGATTGAGATATTTCACAAAACTGTGTTTAACGAACACTTTTCTTGGTCTAGGTTGCTCTATCTTTTGTTTCATGAGTACGCTCGAAACAAAACTAGAGTAATCCAGATCACAAATTTCTGCTGTAACTTTTTTATGGAGTAAGTTAGAGCAGAGAAGCAATTGTCAGTTAGGAAAAAAAAAATTTTTGAAAACTTCAAAAATATTAGCTTGCAAGAAAATCAATGTTTTTGTATACGTAAATTTGCATTAATTTTGAAGATTTAAACAAAAAAACCAAATAAAAAGAAACTATCGAGACTCAACTGTTTCATGGCATTTCTGCTCTGAGTTGCTCTTTTTCTATTTTGACAGCTTCCCTGCTCTGCTCTGCTCTAACCTGCTCTGAACTTTTTTTTGGTCAGTAAACAAACTAAGTATTTCTTGAAACGGTTACCGAAACTGCTAACAACTTGCAAACATTATGTTATGAAGCGGCCAATGTTTCGGTTAACATGCCGTTAACTTTTTCGTTGAATGAGTCAGCGAACTCGCTGTCTCATCTAATATGCTAATATATTGACTGTATCGAGACCAGCCCCGAAAAAAAACACAGGAGAGTCAACTTCAAACGGACAACAGAAACTTGCCGCGGATTTCCGATTGAGAAAAATGAGGACTCGTCGTATGTTCCACAGTAGGAAAGGAACGACATTTTATATCTAACCAAAATTATAGTGATCTTAGTCGAGATTTGAATCTGTCTAATACGGCTGATACATTAGCGCAAATTCCGAATTAACTGCGCTTTTGGGAGTTAACTTGAGCATAATCTTCATTATAAACTCCCAAAAATTAAGAAGATTTGAGCAGTTTTAAAAAATTTGCACTGGCAACACTCTGTACATAAATAGACAACAACACCAAGAAACACTAGGAAATTAAGGGTAGCTGACAGATAGGCGTCGCGCTGGTTTCTAAGATCCGACTTTCGACAACTAGATGTCGCTGAGGTAGGTAAGAATATAGTGCAATAACAACCAAAGTAGTAATTCTCAATGCTGTTAATCTTCTATTTTGTGTGTATCAAGGTAAACTTTGGATCTGATTAAAGAAGATTTATTGGAGATAATCTCCGTGTGTGTATCCATAGCATTATGGAGGAACAGAGGTCCTGGGTTCACGATTAAATCAGTGGAATATAATGGAAGATGACTTTAAAGTGACATTCCCACGAAACTTAGACTTATCGTCATTCGAAGACGTTTTTGAGGCTGATGATATAGACTGTTTGCTGCCTTCGATCACGTGCACTGCGCAAATGATTGGCGATTATTTTTGGACGGTTCTTGCAAAAGTAAGTATTTTGTTTATCATAAGTGTGAGAAAATCAAAATAAGGCAATATTAAAAAATGTAATTGTTAAATGTTTAATTCACGAATTTCGTAGGTCTCAAAGCAATATTAATTCACAACGAGAATCAGTTGCCAACAGTTCCAATAGCATACGCTACTGATATGAAAGAGACGTATCAAACGATGGAAAAGATTTTACGATTTATTAATTACAATAAACATTAGTGGCAAATTGTCTCAGACCTCAAAGTTCTAAAAATACTTCTGGGAATGTAAGGAGGCTACACTAGGCATCCGTGTATTTCTCTACCTGCAAAAAGTTTTTCCCAAACTAAGTAATGCTAAAAAAAAAGAAGGTAGGTACCTACTTTTGAAGAATTGACCGACTTTAAATTTTTTCGAAAACGCATCTGCAACCATTTTAGTTCTTTACTTTACAGGCATTTTCACTGGACCCCAGATTCGCAAGCTGATGATTGATAAGTATTTTGTCGAAAAATTGAACGAATTAGAAAAGAGAGCATGGCTGAGTTTTATCTCTTTATGTCATAGGTAACTATCTTGGAAATGAAGGAAGCTCGAATTATAAGGAAGTGGTTCAAGAGTTTTTGGAAGCTTATGGCTTATGGAGAAATGGGATGCAAAATGTCAATCAAGATACATATTTTGCACACTCACTTGGATTTTTTCCGTATAATCCGGGTCAGTTTAGCGACGAGCAAGGTGGACGATTTCACCAGGAAATCTCGACCCCTGCAAACCAGATACCAGCAAGCAACCAAGTTAAATAGTTGGTTTCATTCATTTTTCATACGGTTATCGATGTAGCTAATTTTGTTCAGGCCGTGTGAAAATTTTAACGATATCTACACTTTGCCTCTCCCTTGCACTTATTGAATTTTCCATTTGCTATAAAGTATACCTGTACTCTTCAAAACTGCCTGTTATAAAAAATTTCCTTTTCAAAAACTGGCAATAGTTTTGGTTAAAATGTAGTGAAAAGTATGTGTTGAAGTCGTCAATGTTTGGCAAGCATGTTGTTAACAGTAGGTTTATTTATTGGGCTGCTCTAGCTTACGCCAGATTGAGATATTTCACAAAACTGTGTTTAACGAACACTTTTCTTGGTCTAGGTTGCTCTATCTTTTGTTTCATGAGTACGCTCGAAACAAAACTAGAGTAATCCAGATCACAAATTTCTGCTGTAACTTTTTTATGGAGTAAGTTAGAGCAGAGAAGCAATTGTCAGTTAGGAAAAAAAAAATTTTTGAAAACTTCAAAAATATTAGCTTGCAAGAAAATCAATGTTTTTGTATACGTAAATTTGCATTAATTTTGAAGATTTAAACAAAAAAACCAAATAAAAAGAAACTATCGAGACTCAACTGTTTCATGGCATTTCTGCTCTGAGTTGCTCTTTTTCTATTTTGACAGCTTCCCTGCTCTGCTCTGCTCTAACCTGCTCTGAACTTTTTTTTGGTCAGTAAACAAACTAAGTATTTCTTGAAACGGTTACCGAAACTGCTAACAACTTGCAAACATTATGTTATGAAGCGGCCAATGTTTCGGTTAACATGCCGTTAACTTTTTCGTTGAATGAGTCAGCGAACCGGCCAGCATTCGGTTTACATTTATACTTGAATAGGCTACCGAACCAGCTACCCTGCAAAAATCGAGAGTACTCTATTTCCTATCCAAAGAGTACTCCAATTGGAGCATTAGAGTACGCCAAATGTAATCCTTTTTCATATAAAAATTGTGCTCCAATTAACATTCCGATGTCCTAGGACTGGACCACCTACTCCAACCTTCGCTTTGTTTCTGCTACTCCATGGAGTACCTACAGTCAGAGTACTTTGCAATGTACTCCAATGTTGTTAATCCTTGGAGTATATACTGCCAGAGCGATAGTGTCGTGATTTTCGTCGCTAAGGCAGGAGCAATGATCGACTTTCAAAAAGCTGAACGTGGTCCGATGAGGTATACAAAGGATTACTATTGGAGTACTCCAATATCAAAAATTTGGAACACATAATCCAACGATTTTGGCAGGGCTAGCTTTTGGTTAACATTTATAATTGAATAGGTTACCAAACCAGTTACCAAATCGGTTAGCGCTAAAAGCACAATACTTACTGAAGTAATTTACCAAAAATAGATAGATTTTATTATTATTCATATATTTTATTGATATTAATTCTGAAAATGATCAAATAAATAATACAAGAGCTAAATTTTTTAATTCTTTCTATAAATTTAGTAGGTACTAAAAACAAGTAAGTAAAAACACATTTATCATTTTATCAAGGCAACTAAACTAACTATCATTATTGTCATATATGTATTATAAATAGTGTCATATTTTAGTAATTCCTATTAACATTTTATTTACGTTTTATTTACATTGTTACAGCTTAAGAAAATTAAAAATATTTTGGGATTATTTTATTTAATACAGGAAGTATTTATTGACATTGTTAACATTTTCTAATTTGACTAAAATATAGAAAGGATATTTAGCATTTATTTTCAAGTTTTTTTTTTTTAGAATATTAGTGATATCTACAATTTTCTTAATTATAATAATTAGTATTCAGTATGCATGCTTTAACTATTAGTGTTTGTTTATTTATAAATGTAGTGTATACTGGTTAGATTACTTAAAGTTTTAATTAGAATATAAAAAGCATTATCTAAAATTATCTTTGTAATAATAAACATTTCTCAGCACAATTAATTATAATAAAAAGTATGGAGCTAGTATTTATCAAGGATTAGTTATTAGTATTTTTATTCACAAAAGTGTTGTATACTAATTAGATTATTAAAAATGTTGATTATTATTAATTAGAAAATAAGAGGGAATTTAAAAATGCAAGTATAATAAGTATAAGTCTGTTTGAAAAGTGAATTTTACAGTTGCAGAGAGGGTTAGTGCAACCGCGTCAACGAACGAAATAGTGTATATGCTGCTCTAGTGCCATTATCAAACAGACCTAATATTACACATTCATTTTTTAAGATTGCATTCTTCTCCTTTTTTTCAAAACCACCAAAAGTGCTGCCTTGTTGCATCTCCCATCGCAATTGTAGAAAAAAGTCAAACGGTCCGTAAATATACATCTGAAGACATCCTTCACGCAACCTTTTGCTCCCTTCATTTTCAATACTATGTTGAGCTAAAATATATAACAGAATAAGTATATAGTGTGTATACGGATTACAAAAACTACCATTGTGTCCGACTACGCCTGGATCCTTAAGAGCCAAAGTTGTTAAATCCTCCTGGGATGCCAGTGGAAGCATTTTTTTATCTAATGCGGCGGATACATTAGCGCAAATTCCGAATTAACTGCGCTTTTGGGAGTTAACTTGAGCATAATCTTCATTATAAGCTCCCAAAAATTAAGAAGATTTGAGCAGTTTTAAAAAATTTGCACTGGCAACACTCTGTACATAAATACACAACAACAGCAAGAAACACTAGGAAATTAAGGGTAGCTGACAGATAGGCGTCGCGCTGGTTTGTAAAATCCGACTTTCGACAGCTAGATGTCGCCGAGGTAGGTAAGAATATTGTGGCGAATGTTATCAAGAATCGCTCATCTTCCAGCACTAGTGTATTTCCACCACTAGCGTCACTACCACAACTACAGCTGTTTACATACATGACGTAAGAGCGAGAGAGGGAGAGGTAGCTCACGTGTTTGCGAATGTGGCACAAGGAGGAGATGACGATAGATAAACGCTTCGAGAACACTGTTGCACGAATAAACCAGAAATGTGTAGACATTTCTAGGTTGTGAAGCTGCTGTCTGCTAGGGTATATAAACCGCGCAAAGACAACGTAAATCAATCAGTTTATTTTGAAGTGCTGTACAGTGAAGTACTAAACAGTGAATTAACCCGCGATATTGTACTACGGTTTTTAGTAGTGAATAAAGCGTACTACTTATTAAGTAGAATCTGAGTGTTTTATTTAACGTACAGTGATCGAACTCAGCGAAAATAGTCGAGGAATCATCGAATTCGTCACAATTGGTGTCAGAAACGGTATTGTTAAATACAAGGACATTGAAAAGGATAACAAGGACATTGAAAAGGATAACACATGACATCTGCGTTGGAACAACGGCATGGCATCAAAGTTGGAGGAACAGAAGACACACATGGCATCTCAGTTGGAAGAACAGAAAACTTGCATGACATCTCGACTGGAACAGGTGTCATCACAGATCTCCGCTCAAATGGAGGAACAGCGGTCATTTATCACTTCGCAGTTGGAAGCACAAGATGCAAAGATTGCAGAGCTCCAAGATAAAATGGACGCTGAAGTCAATGCGCTGAGAGGACGTATCCAAGAGTTGCAGCTGAATCGTCCATCTGTTTCAACAAGCACACCCAAGGTAAAAACCCCATCCTTTGACGGTTCTGTTCCTTTCCAGGTATTTAAGCTACAATTTGAGAAGACAGCAGCTGTGAACAACTGGGGCGCTGAGGACAAAGTCGCTGCTTTATTTGTGGCATTGAAAGGACCTGCAGCCGAAATCTTACAGACTATTCCGGACGCTGAAAGAAACAACTATGAAGCGTTGATGGGAGCTTTTGAAAGACGTTACGGCAGCGAGCATAGAAGGCAGGTACATCAAATAGAGCTACAGAATCGCTACCAGAAGGCTAATGAGACATTGCAGGAATTTGCATGGGACATTGAGAGGTTAGCTCATTTGGCGAACGCAGATGTACCCGTGGATTACATCGAGAGGGAAAAGATCCAAAGATTCATAAATGGAATAATGGATGTAGACACGAAGCGAGCTGCATATGCAAACCCCAAAAGGACGTTCGCAGAGACGGCATCACACGCTTTATTACAAGAGACAGCCTCGCTTTTATGTAAACCAGATAACAAGGTTCACCATGTGGAAAAGGAGACACCCGACTTGGTCGAAAAAAAATCAACAAAGTTCTGGAAGCCTTGAATGGAGCACACAGGGAAAGGGATGGTGCGATTAAATGTTTCAAGTGCGGAAAGTCTGGCCATATTGCGCGTTATTGCAGCATCGGCTCCAGAGACTACGGCAACGCAGGTGGACGTAAGGGTAACGCTAGAGGGGATGAGAAAGATGAATGCCCCATAGTTTCTGTCTCGCAGGTCGGAGGGAAAGCAAGTAATGTTGCTGTTAGAGGTTTCTTGGACGGAAAAGAGCGGTTAGTTACTGTGGATACTGGCGCATCTCATTCCATCATTAGAAGTGACTTGGTCCATAAGAGAGTAAGACCATTGCAGGATGCAAAGTTGCGGACAGTTACTGGTGAAAGTAAGCTAGTCCATGGAGAAGTGCGGTGCAAAGTTGTGATGGGGAATGTGACTACATACCACAACTTCTTAGTGGCAGATATTGTGGACGAAGTCATCATTGGCGTCGATTTCTTGGCTGTGAGAGACATTCACATGAACCTGAGAAGTAGAGTTATGACGCACAATGGCCAAGAAGTACCTCTGATCTTTGGACACAACATTGGGTATTGCACCAAAGGAGTTTCATTAGAGGTGAAGCACAGGGACACTCGAAAGGCAAAGGTACCTCCTCAACCAATGACCAATGGCCATAGCTGTTAAGTAATGATTACGATTAGTAATCGGTTAGATTATTTTCTAAAAAGAATTGTAATGATTATTTAATGTGCGTTTGAAATATTGGGATTACGTAATGATTACGATTATAAAGAATCAAAAAGTAATCATGATTACTTTAGATTACTGAAAAGAATCAAAAATAATCAAAAAGAATCAAAATAAGTAATTGATTCTTTTCAGCGATTCTTTTTGATTATTTTTGATTACTTTTGGTTGTTTGGTATTTTGGATTGAAAGTAATCAAAAAGAATCGCTGAAAAGAATCAATTACTTTTTTTGATTCTTTTTGATTATTTTTAATTCTTTACAGTAATCTAAAGTAATCATGATTACTTTTTGATTCTTTATAATCGTAATCATTACGTAATCTAGTTGGGACCAAGATAATCGTAATGTAATCAATTACTTCACTATCAAATACAAAGTAATCAGATTACTAATCATTACGATTAGTAATCAAAACTTAACAGGTATGCCAATGGCTTTGATAGACAAATGCCTGCTTGAGAATATTCGGAGAAGTCAACAGGAAGATTCAGATCTGGCATGTGTGATCCGAGGGCTTGAGCGAAACAAACGACCAGCAAGAAAAGAAATGACAGCGGCGAGTCCAGTTGCCAAGTCATATTGGACACAATGGAACAGTTTACGAATGGTATCCGGTTGTTTACATCGAATATGGGAGAGTGAGGATGGTCAATTCGCTTGGAAGCTTATAGTTGTTCCAAGAAAGCGGATGTCTGATGTTCTCAGGGAAATGCATAACGATCCAAGTGGAGGTCATCTAGGAGTCAAGAAGACCTTGGAGAGGATTAAGCAGACATTTTATTGGGTTGGTTACGGTCAGTCGGTAAAGGAGTGGATTGCCAAATGCGATGAGTGCATCAGAGCAAAGGTGCTGAGGTCTACGAGTCCTGGTCGAATGAGGCAGTGCAACTCAGATGCACCGGTTGAGAGGATTACCTTGGATGAAGCAGGTCCATTCACCAGAACTATAAGCAAAAACATGAAAAATGAAAGTGGTTCTCCTGGAGAGACTAGCAACGTTCGGATCGGGAAATGTGTCTGATCGGGACGATCAGACTTAGGTGGAGGGCAGTGTGGCGAATGTTATCAAGAATGGCCCATCTTCCAGCACTAGTGTATTTCCACCACTAGCGTCACTACCACAACTACAGCTGTTTACATACATGACGTAAGAGCGAGAGAGGAAGCTCACGTGTTTGCGAATGTGGCACAAATAGGAGATGACGATAGATAAACGCTTCGAGAACACTGTTGCAGGAATAAACCAGAAATGTGTAGACATTTCTAGGTTGTGAAGCTGCTGTCTGCTAGGGTATATAAACCGCGCAAAGACAACGCAAATCAATCAGTTTATTTTGAAGTGTTGTACAGTGAAGTACTAAACAGTGAATTAACCCGCGATATTGTACTACGGTTTTTAGTAGTGAATAAAGCGTACTACTTATTAAGCAGAATCTGAGTGTTTTATTTAACGTACAGTGATCGAACTCAGGGAAAATAGTCGAGGAATCATCGAATTCGTCACAATATGGTGCAATAACAACCAAAGTAGTAAATCTCAATGCTGTTAATCTTCAATTTTGTGTGTATCAGGGTAAAATTTGGATCTGATTAAAGAAGATTTATTTATGTTCTTCGCTGACGACATCCCCAGTTATTTTGCAAATATTTTGGTGAACCCTTGTGGTCACCATCTTGCATTCGCGCAACAGCACCCTTTGGGCTTGGACCTCTGCACGATCAGGCATCTGCAATATTAAAAAAGGAGTAATTATACCATTTAAAATAGGCTCGGTATTGTTTTGAACGAAATAGCTAGTGAACTATATTTTTTAATTGAACTAGTTCGCCAATTCGTTCAGTAAAGCAAACTTTACTTTTCTGTGGCAACTTGTCAGCAGCAACAGTCAATAAGTTTATTTTTGAAACTAAGTTTTACTTTGATTGTTGTTACAAAACAAAATTAAAATACCTTTTCTGCTAGGGATTTTTCTAAATTATCCACCTTAGCTTCAATTCTAGCCAAGACGCTCATTAGCTCCCTTTTGTCTTGTTGAGCGGCCGAGGGCATGGTTTTGGGCGCGCGCCGTGTTTTGTACGAGCGCAGGGTTTTCGGCGAGCTCAGTGTTTTCGGCTTGTGTACTGACATCCCGCGGTAAAAAACGCACCTCGTGCGGCACCGCGGCCGCGAATCTTTTTTTCAACTGTTTAGTAAAATTAAAACAATTGTTATATCAAAAAGAATATATAAGACACATGCTATAAACACCTTTAACGATTCTGCTGCTTGTTCATGCCCCTTCGCTTTCCCCCGTAAACACCTGCTCCATAGCTCTAAGGAAAAGAATGGAAAATATTATGGAGAATTGGAACTAAAATAAGAGTGTTCGTGTTTGGAATACAAAAATATTTATAATCGACATCTCTTCGGCTAACGATTATCATATTTTCAGTCATCACACCTACAAAAATGCCTAAACCAGTCATTGACTCGATTGGTTCGGAAAAATAATTTTGCAAATTCGATAAAAGAAATGCAGTAAAATTGTTGGATCCATCTTCTTCTCCAACAATTTTAATGGGTCCCTTATTGCTATGAAAAAAACTATCTTTTACATTTTTGAAATTTATTATAAATGTCCTTTCTTTCAAGAATTTTTAAATAAAGTTGCTGCAAAATTTTATTTAGTTTATTTATGATTTTTTTTAAATATGCAGAAAAGCTGTCTAAAGGACCAAATTGTTTAGCGCAATCGGAAAGATGCAGTAAACCGTGAATATTATAACTTATTAAATATTCGCCATAGATAATCCCGAATAAATTAATAAACTCTTTTAACAATTTATTAGCAAGATTTGACTCTACGTTATATGATTTTTCACAAGAAAGTAATCGAATACCGGCATGAAGTAAAATAAAATGGTCGTACAATTCATCGGGAATACAGTCTTTTAAAACAAATGGACCTGTATATAAAGAAATTGCCGGAATTCAGTGGATTTCCAATTATTTAACTGATCGAGGTCACGGCTTAATCTACAAAACTCTGAGGGAACGAAGCTATTTAGCTTTTGATTCATTTGTGTTACGTTTCCTCTCTTAACAATTAACTGAAGTAATTTTTTTGTTACACCCAAGTCCACTAAGTGCATAGGCTCCACAGGAAACCGTGAAACCATACCCATGTTTGCAGTTTCTAGCAAATTTTCTTCTCTAAATTCTAAATGGTGATGACTTGGGTCCAATCTATTTTTAAAGGACAAGTCAGTTCTCAATTCCCCAACGGTCTTTTGAAAACTGACCCGCCTTTGCAAATATAGTCCATCGCAAATGCATTTTGAGCATTAAATAAATATAGTTTAAAAAAAAACTAAAACTCACGCTTTTAGAGAGTATTGAACTAAAAAGTTGAAAATAATTTTAAAAACCCTACACAGTAGTATTGTGGAAAAAGCGTGGTCCGCTTTGTTCCATAATCTTCGTTTTTTATTTAAATTATTTTCACCTTTTTAGTGCAATATTCTTTAAAAGCGTGTGTTTTCGCTCTTTAAACTATATTTATTTTTTATGAAGTAATCGATAAATATATCGAAGTATACCGCAATGCAAACGAAACCTCTGGGCCTCCACTTTCGTTTGATACCCATATTGTAGGCAATTGTCAATATTATTGGACAACCTCATTTTGACCGATAACTCAGTTATCGATAAATATATCGAAATATTCCAAAGTCCAATAGAAACCTTTAGAACTTCCCTTTCGTTTGATACCCATATTGTAGGCATTATGACCGATAACTTAGTTATCGATAAATATATCGAAGTCCAAATGGAATCCCCCATCGTTTAACACCCGTATTGAAGGCACATTTCAAGGTTTTTGTGACAGTCATATGCCACTATCGGGTAGACTGAAGTAGAGTTACATACAAACAAGCAAACATACATATGAATGTATGTACAAGTAAAGCTAATGAAAGCGTAGTAAAACTAGCATTATGTGGGAAAAGCGTCGAGCGCTTGATATACGAAAATTATGGCACAAAGCGGTCCACGCTTTTTCCACAATACTACACTGAACCAAAAACGTACATGTTTTTTACGAACAAAGTTTCATAGAAGTTCACGCTGGTTTTTCTTAAAATATAAGAAAAAATTCATAGAATACAAGAAAATTTTCTTACAATTTATGAATGAATACATGCTTTCTGTGGATTTGTTTACATATTTTACGAAAAAGTACTTATATTCTAGGAAATGTTCTTAAATTTCTACGAAAAAATTTCTTTGGAGAGGTTTTAACGAACAATTCTTAAAATCTATGTTCTTTTTCATTGGATACATGAACTTTTTTGGTTCAGTGTACTGTGTAGGGTTTTTAAAATTATTTTCAACTTTTTAGTTCAATACTCTCTAAAAGCGTGAGTTTTAGTTTTTTTTAAACTATATTTATTTTTTACTTTTTAGTCAAATGTCCTTTGAAATTATCGATAAATATATCGAAATATACAGCAGCCCAAACGAAACCTCTGGACCTCCACTTTCGTTTGATACCCATATTGTTAGGTAATTTTAAAGTATTTGGGCCTCACCTTTTGACGATAAGTCAGTTATCGAAATATATTGAATCCAAATGAAACCTGCGGCGTTCCCCTTTCGTTTGGTACCTATATTGAAAGGAAATTATAAGGGGCTTCCCCTCTCGCTTGATACCCATATTGTAGGGAAATTTTAAGGTTTTCGGGCAACCACATTTTGACCGATAACTCAGTTATCGATTAATTTATCGAAATATATCGATGTCCAAATGAAACCTGGGGCCTTCCCCTTTCGTTTGATACCCATAATGTAGGGAAATTTTAAGGTTTTCGGGCAACCACATTTTGATAACTCAGTTATCGATGAATTTATCGAAATATATCGATGTCCAAATGAAACTTGGGGCCTTCAACTTTCGTTTGATACCCATATTGTAGAGAATTTTTTAGGTTTATGGGCAATCATATTTTGACCGATGACTCAGTTATCGATCAATTTATCGAAATATGTCGATGTCCAAATGAAACCTGGGGCCTTCATCTTTCGTGACAAGCAAACATACAAGTGAAGCTAATAAAAAAAGCGTGGTAAAAAGGGCCGTTTGGTTTTATACTAAAGATTAATTTTTTAAAAGATCTACACCTTTTCCACCCAAAAATGAGAACACGTAAATTAAAATGAGGAAACAAGAATGATAATAAGTAAATAAAAGTTATTATGAGAAAAAGTAAATTTTATTGAGAAAACATAAGTTGTAATGAGAATACGTAAACTTGTAATGAGAAATCGTAAATTAGAAATGAGAAAATATAAATTTATATTGAATGAAAATTTTCCGATTACTAATTTACGCATTCTCATTACAACTTACATATGTTTTTTCAATACAAGTGCTGTTTTCTCAGTACAATTTACTTTTTCTTATTGTAGTTTATATGTTCTCATTATAGTGCATGTTTTCTCATTTTAATTTACGTTTTCTCATTTTTGGGTGGAGTTCCAAAAAAAACACTAATCGATTATATAAGCTTCACTTAATGTTATGGAAAAAAAAAACAGAATAATAAAATTGTTTATCCTTCTCTTACACAAACTATTTCAAATTAACATTAAAATTTCTCACTTTGAAAAAAAATTATTTTTTGGAAAATTTGCAATGTTTGTGTTATGAATAACTTCCAACTGAAAAACGACAGAAAGCTGAAAATTCGGGCAGAAATGTAGAATTTTATAGGGAACAATACTGCGTTTTTATTTTTTAGAAAAACTCATGATTTAAAAACTGAATTTTGAGCACGCTCGGCCCCAGTAGTTACATACATAGTAATTATCCATGGCCCTTAAAGGGTTAATTGAAACTGAACTCTTGAAATAAGAAACTTGATACATAAGCAATAAGTAAAATTTAGAAATATGTAAACTGGGAATAGTTTTTCTGTTACTTGTTCTCAATTGAGACACGCATGAATATATTCTTGACGTTGAGTTGTAAACACGTACCTACGTAAATGAGGTTCGTTTTGATTAAAGATTTTTAAAGCATAAAAATAAAGCTTTGTGTATTTAATTAATTCTAAAGTTAAATATATGAGGTTTTTCTGATTGGCGCAGTCGGTGAAATCGCTTAAAAGTCGCGAACATTGCAAACTACATATGTAAATCAAAAAAAAAAAAAAAAAACTTGTACTATAAAAAGTGAACAATAAATCTGCTCGTGATCGTGATTGTAAAGCGGAAAACAATTTGTTTCGTATATTGTAAAATGCATAAAATTTAAGAACAAAAAACAAATAGGTACAGTTGCTAAAAAAATATTGCAAGTTGAAAATTAATAACGCCTCTATAAAGTGTTTTAATAAGAGAGAAAAGAAAAACAGCCAAGTCGCAAGAAGACAAATAAAAAAAAAATTTTGACTGTAAAAAAAAAAAAAAAAATAATAAAAAAAACGGTCTCCAAACACACAACAAACTCATGATATAAATACAAGCAATAAAGTACAGCAGTCACATACTAAAATCAATTGTTTTGCAAACAAACAAAACAATAATTAAAAACAAAAAAAGAAACAAGTAGTAAATAAACAAACATTTGCGAAAACAAAAGTAAAAACTACGCAGGTAACGCTATATGTCAATGAATGTGTTATTGAGGTGAAATTTTAAAACTCCAGCTACGGGCGCAAAATAATTTAAAAAAAAAAAAAACAAAGAACAAAACAAATATAAATATCTAAAAGAAAAAATAAAAATATCACACCCAATTCTCGGGAAGCACAGAAATCAGCATGTCATCCACAATTTTCGATATAATAAAGGAGATTCCACCTTTTTCCGGATAGCCAGAAACGTTGGACTTATTTATTAAGCATGTCGATTGTTTACTTAACTATACTCTTGAGGAGACTACAGATGTCAACAAAAGAAACTTAGTTTTCCTACAAGCAAAATCTAAAATTATTGGTAAAGCAAATAAAGTACTTATAAATCACAACAATCCACAATCTTGGGAAGAAATTAAAAACGTCTTGAAAACCAATTGTAACATAGCTGACTCTATTGAAACTATTATAAATAAAATAAAACTGTTAGAGTTTAGAACTTCTGTTGAAGATTTATTTGAAGAAGTCATTACTAAAATGACTGAACTAAACATAAAATCAAATTTCTCCACAGATATACCCGAATGGTATAACAGCAGCCAAAATGAAGCGATGATTTTGAGATTATTTATTAATAAATTGCCAAATGGTCCTAAACTAATATTGAACGCTAGAAATCCGAGAACACTTTCGAAAGCAAAAGAAATTTTGATTGAGACTGATAACTTTTACCAAAATAATAGTAAAAACTCTAGAGCAAAATCGTTTATTCCCAAACAGACCGATACAAATACTTCTAACCATGCTAGTACAAATAACGTATCTAATGTTGGATTGCAAAATAACGATAGCTTGCAACAAAATGCTAGTTACTTAGGTAGTTTTAGAAGACACTATGACAATCAGAGGTATAATAATGAAACCAGGACTGGCGATACCCGCCGTAATACTAATTTCCACCCAACTATTTTTCCACAAAACAGTTCCGTTAATTTAAGACCTAACAACAGATTCCAAGCCGGATTGTGTAATCGAGGCGATTCATCGCAGTTCGAAAGCTTACGAGGAAATGCTGTAAATAGTTCCGGAAACGTTAGACAAAATATTGTAAGAAATCAAGGTGATGTATTAGAAAGTATGGATATTTCAAATGTAGATCCGGATTTTCAATCGGAAGCCTCCGTACTCTTCCCTGCATAGTGGTTAAAACAAAATCTTTCCCTTTAAAGCTGTTAATAGATTCAGGGACAGGCACATCTATCATTCAAAAGGGTTTATTCCATCACTCATTCCAAACTAAGCTTATTAAGCCCTTACAATTAAACACGATCAATTCAAAAGCGATTATAGACTCGAAGATTAACATTCCTTTATTTAAAGAGTTTAATTTACCAAATACCCATATTGAAATGCTTGAAACAGAATTAAATTGTGATTTCGATGGAATTATCGGCTGTAACCTATTAAAACCTTTGCGTAGCAGAATAGATTTCGGTAAATCTCAATTGATTTCAGAAAAAAGTACCTTACCCTTAATATTCGACAGGTCGCAAGTAAAGCTATCTGATGAAGAAATCAAAAGCCTTACAGATAATATTTTTGATATTAATTTCAAAAGCATTGAAATTGATGAAATTGCAAATAAATTCAAGAACGGCCATCTTAATTCAGAAGAAACAAGGTGCATAACTGAAATTATAAAAAAGTTCAAAAATGTATTTTATTTCGAAGGAGATAACTTATCGTCTGCCGCAGAGTATAAACATAAAATTTTGACAAAACACGACTTTCCCGTGTACTCAAAAACGTACCGATATCCTCAAATACATGAACAAGAAGTTGAAAAACAGATATATGAAATGCTCAACTCCGGTATTATTAAGAAGTCAACCAGTCCCTATAACGCTCCCATATGGATCGCGGAAAAGAAAATTGATAATTCAGGCTTGCAGAAGTGGCGACTAGTTGTGGACTACCGCAAATTAAACCAAGTAACTATAGAAGACAAGTTCCCCATTCCAAATCTGGAGGATATCTTCTCTAAGCTGGGAAATGCGCATTACTTTACAACTATAGATCTGGCTAAAGGTTTCCACCAAATTGTTGTTGACGAGGCAGACCAACATAAAACAGCGTTTTCGACATCAAACGGCCATTACGAATTAACTCGTATGCCGTTTGGCTTAAAAAACGCGCCAGCGTCATTCCAAAGAATGATGAATGAGGTTTTGCATGACTACATCAGCAACATTTGCGTCGTATATTTGGACGACATATTGGTGTTCTCTACTTCACTCCAAGAGCATAGAGAGTCCCTTAATAAAATATTTACGAGATTAGTGGAGTATAATTTAAAAGTCCAAATCGATAAATGCAGTTTCTTTCAGCATGAAACAGAGTATTTAGGGCATATCATAACTGAGCGCGGAATACTGCCAAATCCAAATAAAATTTCAGTTATTGAAAGCATTCAACTGCCACGTACAACCAAACAAATTAAATCTTTTCTAGGTATTACAGGCTTTTACCGCAAGTTCATTAGGGACTATTCGAAAGTAGCCCTTTCAATGACCAGGTTTCTAAAGCATGACACAAAAATCGATGTTTTTGATCAGGAGTACATTGAATCATTTAACAAGCTTAAAGAACTTATATGTACCAGTCCGGTGTTAGCATACCCTGATTTTATGAAAGATTTTACCTTAACGACTGATGCTAGCAACGCTGCTTTGGGAGCTGTGCTTTCCCAAAATGGCCATCCGGTTGCATATGCATCCAGAACGTTAAACCAACACGAGATAAATTATAGAACTATAGAGAAGGAGCTTCTATCTATTGTTTGGGTCACAAAACATTTTAGACCTTATCTCTTTGGTCGAAAATTTAAGGTCCAAACGAACCATCGTCCTTTGGTTTGGCTAAATTCCCTTAAAGAGCCTAACTCTAAACTTTAGAGATGGAAGATTCATTTAAACGAATACGAATTTGAAATTGAATACATAAAAGGAAAAGACAATTATGTAGCTGATTTTCTCAGTCGTGCTGAAGTAAACCATATCAATGACGAAGAAATTAGGACCGATTTAGCCACTATACATAGTGGTATAGAGAAAAATGATGATCATATCTATATCACAGAAAATCCTGTAAACATTTATAAATACCAACTGATAATAGAAAAATCTGACGCAAATTCTTTTATCAGCAAAATTTTATTTAAGAAAAAAAGAAGAATGATTTTGAAAATAAAAGAATATAATGAAACTTACATTATAAAAGTTCTACAAGAAATATTTCCTGTAAATGGAATAGTCGGAGTCTATTGTAAAAAGTTTGTTTTGTTTAAAAACTTTCAAAAAATAATTGTAAAATATTTTTCAAATGCAACAAGTATGAAAGTATTGAAATGTAACAAACTTTTAGAAGATATAACAAGTCTAGAAAAACTACTAGAAGTAATCGAAAAGGAACATATAAATAAAAATCACAGAGGCATCGAAGAGACCTACTTAGATACATATCGATATCTGGTTCTCTAATAAAAATTCAATGTTTCTTACCTGTATTGACAAATTAACTAAGCATGTTTCGATACATCCAAATACAGATAGAAATTCCACTTCGATTGTTAGTTTGTTGAAACAAAGGTTTTCTATCTTAGGGAAACCTAATAGAATTGTAGCCGACAACGAGTTTAATACAGCGTTTATTAAAAACTTTCTATCTGAAGAAAATATTTTTTACTTTACTTCGCCTAACACGCATACCGGCAACTCTGACTTATGCTATAGATACACACACGGAGATTATCTCCAATAAATCTTCTTTAATCAGATCCAAATTTTACCCTGATACACACAAAAATGAAGATTAACAGCATTGAGAATTACTACTTTGGTTGTTATTGCACTATATTCTTACCTACCTTAGCGACATCTAGTTGTCGAAAGTCGGATCTTAGAAACCAGCGCGACGCCTATCTGTCAACTACCCTTAATTTCCTAGTGTTTCTTGGTGTTGTTGTCTATTTATGTACAGAGTGTTGCCAGTGCAAATTTTTTAAAACTGCTCAAATCTTCTTAATTTTTGGGAGTTTATAATGAAGATTATGCTCAAGTTAACTCCCAAAAGCGCAGTTAATTCGGAATTTGCGCTAATGTATCAGCCGTATTAGAGAGGTTTCATTCAACATTAAATGAGCATATGCGTTTATTTAAGCTAAGTGAAAGTACAAAAAATATTGATGACAAAACCCTAGCCTTTAAGGCAGTAGAAATTTACAACAACACGATCCACTCTACCACTAAATATAAACCAAACGATCTCCTACATTCAAGTCTAAATCCAAGCGATTGGGAGACTTTAAAAAATCGTGTAGAAAGTTACAAACGTAAAAGAATTGGCAAGTTAAATGAAAATAGAGTGGATCCTCATGAATACCGCGAGAGAGAACTAGTTAAGAATTTAGGATTTCATAATCTCAAACAATTACCAAAATATGTAATAAAAAATGTTACTGAAAAGGGAAATACATATTTCAAGGATGATAAAGGTTGCAAACGCGATAGACAAACAGTAAAGAGAATTTTCAAACACCAAAAAACTCCCGAAAATGCTACATTTGATTAAAAAAAAAAAACAAATTAGTAGAGATTATTCAAACAGAAACAAGTAAGGAAAGCTGTCTTCGGCTGTGCCGAAGGCTATATACCTTTCATGAATAAGCGTCACGATTTTCACTGTTCGATCCCCAGTACAGCCTGTGTCAATTTAACTAAGTATATTTACTATACACATTACACATCTTTGTTATAATTTAAAAAAACTTACAAAATAATAGGATCCGAGTTACATTTCCCCGATCTTTTTGATTTTCACTATATACACTACATAAATAGAAAGTACTCGAGATGCAAATTTTACGTTCCTAACTTTTTAATTGCAGAAGTTTTGGCCAAGAAAGCTTATATCTGAACAATCGGTTGTATGGGGGCTATATGTTACATTTGCCCGATCTTGTTGATTTTCACTATATACACTACATAAATAGAAAGTACTCGAGTTGCAAAATTTTACGTTCCTAACTTTTTAATTGCAGAAGTTTTGGTCAAAAAACCTTATATCTGAACAATCGGTTGTATGGGGGCTATATGTTACATTTGCCCGATCTTGTTGATTTTCACTATATACACTACATAAATAGAAAGTACTCGAGTTGCAAAATTTTACGGTCCTAACTTTTTAATTGCAGAAGTTTTGGCCAAAAAACCTTATATCTGAACAATCGGTTGTATGGGGGCTATATGTTACATTTGCCCGATCTTGTTGATTTTCACTATATACACTACATAAATAGAAAGTACTCGAGTTGCAAAATTTTACGTTCCTAACTTTTTAATTGCAGAAGTTTTGGCCAAAAATTCTTATATCTGAACAATCGGTTGTATGGGGGCTATATGTTACATTTGCCCGATCTCGTTGATTTTCACTATATACACTACATAAATTGAAAGTACTCGAGATGCAACATTTTACGTTCCTAACTTTTTAATTGCAGAAGTTTTGGCCAAAAAACCTTATATCTGAACAATCGGTTGTATGGGGGCTATATGTTACATATGCCCGATCTTTTTGATTTTCACTATATACACTACATAAATAGAAAGTACTCGAGATGCAACATTTTACGTTCCTAACTTTTTAATTGCAGAAGTTTTGGCCAAAAAACCTTATATCTGAACATTCGGTTGTATGGGGGCTATATGTTACATTTGCCCAATCTCGTTGATTTTCACTATATACACTACATAAATAGAAATTACTCGAGTTGCAAAATTTTACGTTCCTAACTTTTTAATTGCGGAAGTTTTGGCCAAAAAACCTTATATATGAACAATCGGTTGTATGGGGGCTATATGTTACATTTGCCCGCTCTCGTTGATTTTCACTATATACACTACATAAATAGAAATTACTCGAGTTGCAAAATTTTACGTTCCTAACTTTTTAATTGCGGAAGTTTTGGCCAAAAAACCTTATATCTGAACAATCGGTTGTATGGGGGCTATATGTTATACTGGTCCGATCTTGTCAGTTCCGACAAATGATTCCTATATTACAAAATGGTGGCCACATACAAAATTTCAGCCAGATATCTCAAAAATTGAGGGACTAGTTTGCGTTCAAACAGACAGACGGACAGACGGACATGGCTAAATCAACTCATCTCGTCATCCTGATCATTTCGGTATACTTATTGATGGTTCTATCTCTTCTTCTTCTCATATTTACAAACATCGGACCAAAGTTATAATACCATTTCATGTTCATGAAAGGTATAAAAAGAGAAAAAATAGATTTAAGAGTTTGTGAAAATTATAACATTATACATTATCTATTCATACGTAAACATCAATATATAAAAAAAATGTTAAATTTAAATATATGTAATAGTGATCCATTTACTTCTAAGAACGATATAAAGCATTTCAGCAGCAATGCTTAATCTAGCATGGGTGAAGTTACATACATAGTAATTATCCATGGCCCTTAAAGGGTTAATTGAAACTGAACTCGAGAGAGAATATAAAATCTCTTGAAATAAGAAACTAGATACATAAGCAATAAGTAAAATTTAGAAATATGTAAACTGGGAATAGTTTTTCTGTTACTTGTTCTCAATTGAGACACGCATGAATATATTCTTGACGTTGAGTTGTAAACACGTACGTAAATGAGGTTCGTTTTGATTAAAGATTTTTAAAGCATAAAAATAAAGCTTTGTGTATTTAATTAATTCTAAAGTTAAATATATGAGGTTTTTCTGATTCAGTGTGTGGCGCTATAAAATAATTTTGTAAATAGTTGTGCTAGGAAAATGCTAAAAAGAAAAAATGAAAAACCACCCCAAACATTTTCTTCTGGTTGCGCCCCTGGTACTATTGCAAGTAAATTATACAAAATATAAACATTTTTAAATGGTTGTAGTTAATTTAATAATAATGATAATCGCATAATGTGAAAAGTTTTTAAACTTAAAAACCTCCACTTTAATATGGTGTTTCCACCAAAAGTAAACACCGTCTTTTCTAGCCCTAGCGTGTTTAAAATCAAACACTACTCGAAACCCTTGTCAAATCTCATACAAATTTCATAACCCAAACCCATTTCAAACCCCTTTTTAAAGCGTGTTTGCTTTGGGTTTGCATACGATCTATCATTAAAAGATGGCAATAATGTTCATTTAGTCATTATTTCCTTTTAGTTTTTAAATTCTTATCGAAATCATGTTACCATTGCTTTCAGTTTGTCAAAATTGTTGACAATTAAAATTAAATTAATTTACATTTAAAATTTTTAAATTTTTTGATATTTTTCAAAATGCAACGCAAAATTATAGGGCCATACACTTGTTTGATAGGTCCCACCGCAAAATTGGACTATGTTATAAAGGTTATAGCTTTTATAAGACCCAAATGGCTACCAGTGGGCTTTCGTGGCTGGATCTGCCTTTTGGCGTAAATAGCATTTTCCACAAAATTTTCGAATAATAAAATTACACGAATGACAGATTGAACACAATTTATATCAAAGACGCAGTGGAAACAGTTGACAATTATTTCAAACCCAAAACCTACAAACACGGTGTTTGTTTTTGGTGGAAACACCATATAAGGATAGGTTTTTGCAAAAGATTTCGAAAATGATGAGACAACTCACTTTGAAAAGAATTCCATTTTTTCCCGTAAAGAAATTATGAGAAAGGGCGAAAAAGCGACCCCTAAGGGACGGCCAAAATTGCCTAGGCGGTTAAAGGCTATTTTAAGAAGGTAAGGGGTAAGTTGCAGAGCTAACTATTTGCAGGCTTATTTTCTCATCATTTACTAACTTTGTAGGGGGTAAGACCCAAAGAAACTAAAACTTTTTTATTTGAATCACCCTAATGTATACATAACGAAGTTGTCACATGATACAGCGTTGCCAGTAGGCAAGACATTTGGAAATCGGCAAGAGTTCCCGATATAAGAGTAAAAAAGGGACAAGGATATTTTTTGGCTTTTAATAAAAAAACGATAAAAATGCATTGCAGTTTGAAAGTGAAAAGGGGTCAAAATGGGTCACGAATTTAACGAGTTGAAAAAGTAGGGCCAAGGGTCCTGGCTCTAAAAAAGGGTCAAATTGACCCTTTGGGGTCCCACCAACACCGAAGCAGGTAACTAAAAACAACAAATAGTAGACATTTCCTTACAAAGGAACAGTAGATAATAAACCATCAGTGACGAACAATGAAGGGTTGACTGTTTTCTTGAGTTTTGAGCCTTCGAGTTGGTTTGAAAAAAAAGATCGAGATTAATTTTAGTCAAGTGAAATATGTTAATATTTTATTTTGCTTAATATTCAGTTAACATGTGTTATATTTAGGGTACTCACAGTTGCCGTTTAAATTTAGAAGGTTTTAAAATTGCCACATTACCACTTTGGAACTGAGAGCACCCCTGCTCCGCCTCTTACATTGGTCTTTGCAAATACGGGCACTTTTCAGCTGAAATTATATAACATCTAAATTATCTAAATAAATTAGAAAATGTAAATAAAACTTACTTTTTTCTTTTTCTGTTTTTCTGAATTTATATTTGAAAAGAAAACAAAAAGACAATTTTCAATTTTGCCATAAATTTAAACATAGGAATAAGCCAGGCAATATTGCCACAAAGTGGTATCTTCGATTCGCAGGCAAAACAAAAACAAACAAGTAAGGAAGTCTAAGTTCGGGTGAACCGAACATTCAATACCCAGCGGTAATTTTTAGAACGGGATAACAATCATTAGGCCCTAGGAGGATTTACCTAATTTCCGTTACCGAATTATTTCAATTTATGTGATTTTCGATATGGAAAGTGGGCATGGTTGGAGGGCGATTTTATCCAATTTCATTAGATATACTCCCAACGATACTAGTATGCTTTGTGCCAAATTTCATCGCTCTATCTTAATCGGTTTAAAAGTTACGACCAGTCAAATTTTCAAAAAATCCACCCTTAAAAGTGGGCGGTGCCACGCCCACTATAAAAAATTTATGGAGAAATCATAAGAGGATGACCAGGGCGATTCACCTGTGAAATTATATCATTTAAGCCATTTCCGTTACCGAATTATGTCAATTTAGGTGAATTTCGAAGTTTTCGATATCGAAAGTGGGCATGGTTGGAGGGCGATTTTATCCAATTTCATCAGATATACTCCCAGCGATATTAGTATGCCTTGTGCCAAATTTCATCGTTCTATCTTAATCAGTTTAAAAGTTACGACCAGCCAAATTTTCAAAAATTCCGCCCTTAAAAGTGGGCGGTGCCACGCCCACTATAAATTTTTTTTGGAAAAATCATACGAGGATGGCCGGTTGAATTCACCTATGAAATTACATCATTTTAGCCATTTCAGTTACCGATAAATGTCAATTTGTGTGATTTACGAAATTTTCGATATCGAAAAAGGGGGCGTGGTATTCATCCGAGTTTGCCCATTTTCAATAGCAACCTACCTTGGCCAAAGAGTAACCTGTATATAAAATTTCATGCAAATATCTCAATTTTTACTCAAGTTATCGCGTACACAGACGGACGGACGGACGGACGGACATGCCTGAATGAAATCCTCTTTTCAAACTAAGAACTTTCATATATGGAACTCTATATCTATCTCGATTATTTTGTGCCGTTACAAACTACCGTTATGTGAACAAAATTAATGTACCCTTGTACTAGTACTAGTACGCTGGGTATAAAAATTTGAAAACTGGTAAATTGACAAAATATTGCCAGCTGGAAATTTTAGAATGTCTGGTAATTTGGGACTGTGAATACCCTAATTGATTTATTTGCTTATAAAAAATTGTTTATTAAAATACATTTTATTTTATACAATTGAATAATAATAGCTTATTTATAATAACGATTTCATCAACGCAATATCCTAGCAGCCCAATGTTACCACCCTGCTCATCAATCATGACCCTACACTGTAAAATTGAGCGAGCGTTAAATTTAATTTTAGATTTTGGCCAATCAGCGCCGTCAGAGACACGACGACTGCCGAAAGCAATTTTATGTGACACGAGGACAGCTGATCTACATATGGAATAGTAAAACGCAGAAGAGGCATGAAGTCTGAAATTTTATTGTCTCGCGGGCCCATTAGAGTAGTACGATTTCTTCAAATGATTTTTTTATATTAACTTCGAAGCTTTCATATTATTTGGTGTGCATGACACATTTGCATTAATAACATCAAAGGACAGCTGAGTAAAAACCGCAAAAAGTATTGTGATAAAAATTAAAAATCGCAAAAACATGGGAGCGGCATTGCCTATGTATATAGGTATATTCATTAACCGAATCAGAAGCTATGTATAGTATATGAAACCAGCGCGAAAATGCGAACGAAACAAAGTTGTTTGCGATACAAAAGGAAATAGCAGGAAAAGCTGACAAAATGAGCGCCAGCACTCAAACAAAAGCGAGAGCATGCGAGCAAATCAAAGTGCCTCATCACAAACCTGCGAGCTTAGCGAGTAAAGAAGTAGCTACGCGCACGCGAAGTATAACTTCGCTAAAAATTAACAAAGCAGCGAGTGAGCAATGCTCTGGCTCACAATAGAGTTGACACTGTAAAATTAGTTGAGTAAGTTCGACTGCGTTTACGCTCAGCGTAGGTTTTAGGAAATCATTGAGAAGTCCTTTTGCAGAATTGCCTTGCGATAGTGAATTTAGTTTTTGGCGAACGTTTGTGCGGTACGTAAGGATTTAAGCGCGCAACACGCGTAAACATCTTAACTATAAACAAATACAACAATGCATAGAAAGAAAAATTGTGCAGAAAATTTTTGTGAAATTTAATTATAAAGCAAATTAAAGCCTTGTGTGTGTGTATGTGTGCTATGTGCGTTTCTAACCTAAGCTGATAATTAGAAAATAATGAAAATAGTGTTGTTCTTTGAATTGCTATTTGCTTTTCCTATTTAACGGTTTAGTAGCAAAAAAAAAAAACGCGTCATTTTCTACTTTTACCTTGGCTTATGCGGAATATAAAAAATGGCATACACATTATTTTGCAGAAATTGTTTTGCCTCGCTTACGTTATACCGTTGAATAAGCGTACACACATACAACTATCTACACATGTGTTTGTGTGTATGTGTGCAAATCCTTTTGAACGAATTGTGGGTGTCGCTGTTAGCGTTGTACTATAATAGTAAAGGTCAAATGAGCTGGTGCGGGGCTAGCATGATATTCGATTTTAGAGTAAAAATGGGATTGTACGCAAAAAAGCCACTGAGAATTTAATGGAAATTTAATGGAATGACACGAGAATAGTATGATAGAGTTTTAGTGAATTTTTTTTATTAAAAAGTGCGTGCGAAAGTGAAAAAAAACCTATTAAAGCCTGATCTAACCAAACTTTTTGTGCTCATATGTGAAAAGCATTTTAATTTTGAGAAAAATGTATTCGATTTTAGTTTAGTTTGTGTTTAACTAACATTAATGCATACATATGTATGTATGTATGCCTGCTATTACCCTTAGGTTCTATCGTTATTACTTCACTTTCTTATCTGAAAATTGTGTTGACTTTTTATTTCTTTCTCACATTATGCATATAGCTTAGCTTCATTCCTTTGTATGGTGCGCCTTAGGTCTCTTGTTGATTTCGATTGATGTGTGGGCGTTCTGATGTGGCCACATGTTGAGAATAACTGTGCTTAGCGCTTAATGCCTGACTCTTCTTTGTGTGATTTCTTTATACGCTATGGCTGATGTTGTTCGAAAGCGCACATGCATATCACTGTTATATACGAATACACGCTCACACATACACTCATTTAATTGCGACGAATCGCTATCACTACACCTTGTCCAAGGTTTTCCATTCACGAAGAAACTATAGACGTTTTGTTTGCCATATTTTATTAAAATGTTTGCCCCTTTAAGAATATTTTTACAGTAAGTGTTTTATTGCACCAAAATTCTTAATAGTTCACATTTTAAATTCCAAAACAAGGAAGATTTTAGAAAAAAGTGGGTTTAGTTCCTTGTTTCATCTGCAGGAATACCGAAAAGGAATGAACAAAACTGAATACAATCAACGCAAAATTGATTAAAAGCGGAAAGAAGCCAGTTCCTCAAGCTATAACCAGTGTGGCCGTAATTGGTACATTCGTACCAAATCTGGTACTGTGAAATGATTTGGTACGTTGGTACCTTGTTCTTGATTTTGGTACTTTTTCCTCTAAAAGCCACTTTGGGGAAACAAAATTTTTTCAACCATGTGTACACCACTGCGTATGAGTAACTTTTAACTAAAAAATAACTCTTTTATTTCCCCTGTAAAATTTGACTCGTTTCAAATGGGCGAAATTGCCTTTTATTGCTATATTTTATACAGTACCAATAATTTAATTCTTCTCATTTAAGTAAGATGTCTGTATGTCTATTTGTAGACTAGATACTTTAGGCTTCGCCAAACATTCAAATAAAAACTATATTTACCTCAGTGATGTGACATATTTCAAGTTATAAATCCAAGTTAGACCTCTGTGAAAGAATCAGTAATTTCCATGTGGTATCTGGTTATTGAAGACCGTACAACCACAGTACGGACAGGGAAGCAAAATATATATAAAATAAAAATATAAAATAACGACCCGCAGATGTATTTTTACATAACTAGTAGCCTGTATGGGGTCGCCCATTGGCAGTAGTTTGACAAACTCTCCGTGGGCATTTCTGCCCTGAGAAGCTTCTCAGCAAAACTCATTTTGGCCCACACCAACCGGTTCCTCACTTGGTCGAAAGAAAAAATGTAAATGCTAATTTTAATTTCAGCTCAAAAAAGGTAGATATCTTCATAAAACTTGACGCATGAGTGACCCCCATGAAAAATAGTTGTAGTCGTTCATTCTCTAGGGGTGGCTTTATTGGACGTATACATAAAACTCGGTTTCAAAACTTTTATTTCAACTAATAAATAACTTCTATCCTAGAGAAACGAAAGTTTAATCATGTGAGCCTATTAACTCAAAACTGAAAAATTTGCACATTCATGCATCTGGCAAGCGAGCGACGATATTGTTTTTGAAAATCGTTTGTTTTAAATAGAAATAAAATTACTTCTTTTCTTGAAAAAAGGTCCGGACTTAATTTTCTTGCCATTGTTTCTTTTATCTACTGTTGGATGAGACTGAAGTGCAAAATGAAAATTCTTCGCTTGTTCGAGAAAACAATTTCCCTATATGAATTTTTGTACACGGTTAAAAAAATTAGTGTAAATTTTTAACCCGTCTAAAGTTTAAGCGATTTTTTAAACTTTTTTTTTGAATATTTTAACCCTTCCAAAAGTTTAAAATGAATTCCAATATCTCTTGGTTTCGATTTAAGATCTAAATGAAAGAGCAGTATAATTTTTTTTGATTTGTTTGAATGTAATTGAATTTCGTCCACAAAAACTTTATGTGCGACATAGCCCAGCGGTAGAGCAGTCGGCTGTGACTCCTGATCGTTTTTGTTCGAATCCTGCCAGCTGCCACATTTTTTTAGTTTTATGTTATTTTGAAAAACTTTTCGGTCTAAAATTTAAACTTTTGGGCTTGAAAATTCAAATTTATATTTGAAAGCTTATTCAAGATTGATTTTTGCCAACAACATTTATGTGTGCGATGTAGCTCAGTGGTAGAGCAGACGGGTATGATGCGGGGAGTCTTGGTTCGAATTCCCGCCAACGGACTAACAATTTATTTTATCTTTAAAAAATTGTTAAAACATATCTGGGTTTTAATTGAAACCCTATTCATTTAGCCACTTTTTTTGAAAAATGGTCTGGATTGAATTTGAAACCAAATTTGGTTTGGTCATATACATATGTAGTCCAAA